>JAOXYI010045121.1:2005-12954 GCA_028566495.1 Lithophaga antillarum | reverse complement strand
ATATCGGTCAACCACTTCTTAATTGTGGTCATGATAAAACTTTTAGACCACTGAAAATTGTTCGAGAGGTTAACGAATGTATATGCTGATAAAATGTATAGTATGAAAACTGTCTGTCCTACATTGTCGCATCTTTTACAGATAATATTGATGAACAAACAACAATTGCGGATGAAACTACAACGGAACATCCAACCACAACGACGGAAGCCATAATAGAACATCCAACTACAATGAATGAAACCATAACGGAACATCCAAACACAATGAATGAAAACTCTAAGCATCAAGAAAAGTATTCTACTTTACCTGCAACTTCTGACAATGTTGGTACAGAAATGCCATTTAGTACATCGACAAACAATGGTTCATTGCCTAATGACGATATCGAAACTACCCAAAGTACTACATAAAATAATGTCTATTTATCTTCAGCAGAAATGACCACGCGGTGAATAGAGAACTCTGTTTTAAAGCAGGATTAAGATAATACCAATAACATCAATACAGCTGTATTTGGGATAATGAACGGATTATGAATTTTGATAATATAGGCACATTTCACATTATTGTAATAACTATGCGATTTAATTTCAGATTTTAGATAATTGTTTACAATGTACTCTGTAGGTGGTAAATGTATTTCCCCAAAACTCGCTCCTTTGTCAACTTTCAATATGTTTTTCTATAGCTTGTTTTAGCTATTTGGACTTTCTAAATACTTGCTTGAAGTCTTAACTTATTACAAACGTGTAGCATGTTTCCAGGTTAGATTCTAGCAATTTTTGCACTATTCAGTGACTGCAATTCGAAAATGTTGAGATTAAAACGACATGTTTTCCATGCAGATTGTTTCCACTAGTACATGAAAGATACGAGTTCTAACATTGCAACTCACGATTCCTTTTAGGGGTTCATATTTTCCTGCATTTTGCTCTCTATGTTTTATTTTGTGATTGTTTTTGTAATGTAGTTTTAAGTGCAGAATATAATTTTGGTTTTCAATAAGTTAAACTGGATGTAAGAATAAGTATGGAAAAAGTTCACTTAGTATTTACTGGATACAAATTATTAACAAGCTCAGCTTTATGAGGCAGAAATGTGGATAGTCCATGTGAAATAGAGTATTTGGCCTCGATATAACAAACATATTCTAAGAAATATTGAATTTTCCTACATGTATTGTAAAAGTAAAATAGTAAATACACGAATGACATTAAATATACACATATCAAATATTCAGTGCAAAGAAAAATAACTCTAACTTAATTTTTCCAAGATAACCATTGCAAAGCAATAAAAAATAATAATATGTAACGACTAGAAGACTTATTTTAAATACAAAATATTTTTTTTTCACGGTGTTCAAAGCAAATATATATATATATATAAGGAAGCAATTAAATTAAGCACTATAAATGATTACCAAGAAGCATCCAAAGGACGAAAGTCAACACCATCGGAGAAAAATAAGAACCACAAAAAGTGGAACAAAAACAAAAAAGACGGACACAAAAGATGCTACATACCAACAGGGCAACTCGAACTGCCATAAATATCGAAATCAGGTCCTGTCGAAAGGTAAGTAATTTCTATTTCGCATGCGGCATCCATTGAGTTGTCCAGTATAAAGGACAAAATCAAAATGAAAGCAAGAAAAATACGATCAATCATACTAAAACAATGAAATTTGCCACGAGAAAAGCAAAAAAGTTTCTTTTTACTTGGACCAGATACTTTAGATCGTCATATATCGTTGAAAATCTAATCTTAACTTAAAACTCTAAATTCTAGAGCTTTTAAAAAATCACTATTATGCATAAAGAACAATCAATCGTGGTACAATTTGCTCCTTCTAGAGCACAATACTATTAAACTCTTCCAAAAAGTTTGGTTACTTTTCAGCGACTTAATCAACAAAATGCTCCGAAAAACAACGCAAATGAAAAAAGATACATATGTTTACGCTAGAACAAAGGAGCGGATGCCTTGAACCAGTTGTAAATTATTTATCATTGTTACATACTTAATGAATATCTCCATAAGATGAACAGCAATTCAAACCTGTTTCTATACTTTGTATTGTGTGTAATTTTGTTCTGATGTACTTCTACATTCATAGTCCTGTCTACTTAAATTTGAAGATTCTAAAGCTGTTAAAAATGTCGGTACCAAATGGAAGAAGATAATTCACATTACATACAACTTGATAAATCATAAATTTTCAGTAAATTATACCCTGGTGTTACATTTCTGCAAATAAGGTACTTTACGGAATGTAGTGTTTGACAACCAAAATGTCTGAAAACAAGTAACATTTAGAAATGAAAATGAGAATTCCTTGAATTAAAGTCGGTTTCACGTGAACGATGATGAAACGTTCATGGGAATATTAAAGGTGAACCACTTTAAAAAAGAAATGTGTATGCCTGCTCCGGTCACAAAATAAATACATACACACTTATCATCAATAAGTATAACATTTTTCATAATCAATTAAGAGCAAACAATTCCTCATTATTAATTATTTATAACTTTGATCGCCTTAAATATCATTGTTTGCCGAAGATGCAGTGTATTTGAGTTCGACTAATTACATGTAGGGTTCTGAAGGAGTATCTAACGTACTTTTACCAAAGACAGGGAAATCCCATCACGAAATATATGCGCTCGATATGGGGCGTTTTGAACGAGCATGCACATATATTTCCTGGGGGTCCTATTATGAGGTACAAAATATAAAATTAACCCATTCATGTAGTTCGCATAATAAAATTTTTCAGTCCATTGATTTTTTGTATATTCATGAGTCACGTTGTTTAAGAAGGTTTATTGGTTCACAAGTTGAATAGGCTCATTCATGAAGAATACAATCCATTATCCTAAGGAAAGGCCTGAATTGATCCAATTATCTACAAAAAGATGTTTGAGATGAATCGCACAATAGAGGCCATCTATGAGCTCAGTGATAAAAATGTGAAACTATTATTCATTTGAGTTAAAAATTCAAATCAAAAAGGCAAAGAATTTTGAAAATTCATAAATTTGAACAGTTCCTTAAAAAACAGAAAGGAAATATTAAAAGAAAAGAAAAGGATTTAAAGATTGATTTTGTCTTTCATTTTAAAGCTATAGCGCCACTGTTTTTGCTGAGAGCATGTTAAGCAACACTAACTACTGATGACTTTTGCCATATCAAAGGGATATTTTAAACTGTAGGCCTATCGATGAACGTTTACTCTATAACAATTCTTCTCAACCTTGAATTTCAATTAATCTTAATCTACACTGGACAAAAACGTGTCTCAATATGCGTTTTTCTTTCTCTATTTATTCAGCTGTATGTTCGTTTGACAATTGTTATTGCTGAAAAATATTTACTAAGCCAATCATGGAGAGATGTCTTTAGAAAAACTTTATCAGCAATACAATGCATGAGTTTAACATCTATAATAAAATATCTTTGAGGTACATTGATTCAAACATTTTAAATTATATCATCAATAGTTTTGAGTTGCAATTGGATGTAACATATTTGAATAGTAAATATGGAGAACGTAAGATCTATAAAAGGTAACAATGTATAATTTAAATCATAGTTATGTATTTCATTTAGCTTACTATTTTTTCATTTAGTGTCGTTATAGCTGGATCAAATTATTAAATTATTCAGCAAACAATTTATTTAATCTCACTGCGTCTGAAATTGAAAATTTGAGTTTAGTTGCTTTAGTGCATTGTGTACAAGAATCGTTACTGAAAAATACAGTAGACTGGACCATTACCGAACTATTTTCGTTTGGTTAAATTTGATATGAATAATTTTGCAAAAACTAGCAAGATTAGCGTGTTTTTCAAATCCCAAATTCCTGCACTATTGCTGACTTCACAAATGGAGCAAAACACAAATGAGATATATATACTGGTTAAGACATGTACCAAAAAAGGGTACTGATTATATTCACTTATATATATTGCAGAACATAAATTTATGCCTGCATTTTCTTGAGACACCACACGTCGTGAGTGTGAAAGTTATGTATCCGACATATTCAGTTTTTTCTCAGTCCACAAAAATTGACACCCACGATTTAAAATGAATTCACAGCATTTTGTTGTCTTCTATTTCAGTTTGGAACGCTAAAAAGTAAACTTTTTTACCACGCACTAATACGGATACTTAATATGACCTTTTTTCACTCAATAGACTCAGATAAGAAGATTTGTTTGTATGCTCACGGCTGTTTTCTACTCAAAATAGATTTTTTTTTATCGCCTCCCAATGTGAGTACATTTATTCACTCAGTAGGACTAAAACGAGAAATGTTATAGTTGCGATCCAGTATTATAATCCAATAAACTTATGGCTTTCTTCTGCTTCGTGTTCTTAAATACTATCTCTTTTTCACTCAGAAAGCAAAAAACAAGAAAATTTTGAGGTTGCGCACTGATAATCAAAGTCCTGTATGCTCATGGCTGTTTTTCCCTCAAATCCGTATTACTCAGAAAACAAACTTTATATCACGGCCTAATACTTGTACTTAAATTTGGTCTTTGGTCATTCTGAGGGATTAAAACGAGAAAATTTTGAGGTATTGATCTAATATTATAATATACTCCGATAATATAATCCGTAAAACTCAAAACAGAAATTTTTATAACGGCCCAGTGGGTATACCTAAATATGATTCATTCAGAAGATCTCAGTGACAAAAATTAAAGTGATAATATATACTCTGATATGCTAATGACTGTCTTTTTCTTACTTCCTTATCACTCAAAAAGCTACATTTTTTATCACGACCTTTTACATATGCTTAAATTTGGGGTTTTTTCGTTCAGAAGTACTGAAATGAGAAAAATATGAGGTTAAAATCAGATATTTATACTCTAGTATGTTTATGGCAGTCTTTTTCTTAAATCTTTAACACTCAAAAGCAAAATTATATATAACAGTCTAATGCATATACTTCAGTTTGTTCTTTTCTTCACTCAGAATGACTCCAATGAATTGTAATTCAATATTATACTCCGATATGTTTATGACTGTCTTTCTCCTACATACTCATCGCTCAAAAAGCAATCGTTTTATCACTACCTTATATATATATATATATTAAAATATGATCTTTTGAAAAAAAAGGTTACAATCTGATATTTATACTCCGAAATGCTTATGGTTGTTTACGACTGAATCTATAACGCTCAAAACAGAAATTTTGTTATCACGGCCCAATACGTATTGTTAAATACGGAAAAATTCTGAGGTTGCAATCTGATATTTATACTCTGATATGCTAAGTTTTTTTCTTAAATCCTTGTCAGTCAAAAAATCCAATATTTTATCATGGCCTAATACATATACTTAAATTTGGTCCTTTTTCATTCAGAAGGACTCAAGTGAGAAGGATAAAAGGTTGCAATCTGATCTTTATACCCAGATATATTTATGGCTGCCCTCTGCTTCAATCCGTAACAGTTAAAATGCTTTTTCCTTTTGTTGCTGTCCAATACATATACTAAAAATGATCTTTTCTCACTCAGCAGAACTAAAATCAGAAAAGTTTGAGGTAGTGATGTGATATTTAGACTCCAATATGTTTATGGCTGTCTTTTACTTCAATCCGTAACAGTTAAAAGAATGTTTTATCACGGTCCAATGCATATACTTAAATATAGTTTGTTTTTTGTTTTTTGTTTTCACTCAGAAGGACTCAAATGAGAAAATTTGGATGTTTTGATCTGCTTATATTCTCTGATATGCTTATGTCTGTCTTTTTCTTAAATCCTTATCAGTCAGAAAGCAAACGTTTTATTTCGGTCCAATATGTGTATTTAAATTTGATTCTTTTTTACCTATTAGCACTAAAATGAGAAAATTTTTAGGTAGTGATGTTATATTTAGACTCCGGTATGCTTATGGCTGTCTTCTACTTCAATCCAAAACAGTTGAAACAAAAGAGAATTACCAGGGCCCAATATATTTACTAAATATGGTCCTTTTTTTCATTCAGACTCATATGTGAAAATTTTTAGATTGTGATATGATATTATACTCCGATATGCTTATGACTGTCTTCTACTCTAATCCGTAACACTCAAAACAGAAAATATTTCAAATGACTCAGTACGTATATTCAAATGTGGTCCTTTCTTTCACTCAGAAGGTATTCAACAGGACATTTTTTCAATGGAATCTGTAATTTATACTGAGATTGCTTTATATGGTTGCTTTGTACTACACACTTTAACACTCCAAAAAGTCACAACTTTTATAATGGGTTCGATTACTGTCCTTTGCTTCAGTCCTGAACACCCATAACCCCCCTCCCCCCAAAAAAAGAAAAAATGTTACAATCAGATATGTGTACTTTCATAATTATGTGTCTTTGGAGCATATTTACATCGTAAACAGTGCCACTGATTACTTCCGGTTGAAAGTGCATGGAGACAAGTACATTTATTATGGATTTTCATAACATATATTATGGATAAAATGTGCAACACTTATACATTAAAATGAATAAATTTACATTATAACAAAAATTATTCATTTATTTTATTTTCCTTATTGCATGTCTCTCGACTCTTGTAGACTTGTTTTCTCTATTTCGTAGGACTGGAACTTTTGTATAGTCATGTGTTACTTTAAAGGTATTAATATTCGCGGTGTTTTAATTTTTACGTTTTTATATAAACCTTAACTGATGAAATTATTAAATCGTGAAAAATCATACCCACTAATACGTCAATAAACAGTAATCCGCGAAAATTGAAATCAGCGAAAAATAATACTTTTACAGTATGTAATACGCAAATACCAAATTAAAAAAACAGCTGACAGTTATAGAAACCCCCTTAAAATTAAATTGTGTTTTACTGAGAACTGTCTCGCCTTCCGCGATATTAGTGGCAGGAGAGAAAAATTATATCCTTGGTGAAGTAAAACAGCTTATTAATATGTATAACTGTTCTACTGTTAATAAATCGCCACCTCTACAACTGGTGATAATTTTATTGCTGATTTGATAATAAGAGTTATTAATGTCAGAAAAGCTATTCAATCAAGGCCAGGTCAAACCCAAATTAATATCATAATTCCGGAAATATAATGGTTGTAATGGTTGACCATTATGGAGTGTTCTTATTACAGATAATTACATACATGTTCCCAGTATCGTAGTCATAACTCGTTCTCCTTACCTGAATCACAACTTGTTACTAGTTTTGTACACTAGGTAATACGACGGGTGACACATGTGGAACAGGACGTGCTTATCCTTCCGGAACATCTGATGTAACGTGAGGTTTTTATGGGAGTTCGTATTCTTCCTGGTTTTGTTTTTCAGTGCTGTGTCTGTTTGTTGATTCAACGTTTTTGTTTCTGTTTGATCGTTTGTTGGTAATGTCTGGTTCTCTGAAGGTGTGATTTATGCACTTTGGTAATCTTCTTATTCTACTGCACACGATCTGTGTGTATAATTCATGTGATTTTAACGTCATACATGACCTAATAGTTACTGAAATTCAAGAACTGAATATATTTTTTGCATTAAGGGGTAGACATAATATATTTGCTTCAGATTCTGTATAAACACATGCTTGCTTGAAGACTAGTATAATGATTACAAAAAATAAATTTGCACATTACATTATTTGGTTCCCCCGAGGGTTTCCGGGGTATAGAAATAGGACCCAGGTTCTCCACCTTGCGGGGTACAACCCCTCCTAAACGAAATGTCCGCCGGTTGCGCGGGATCATAAATACACAATCAACGTCCGTCGGATGGGGACGTAAAATCCAAGGTCCCGTGTTGACAGATGCCACGCTCTAAACGTTAAAGAACCCTTCTAACAAAGCTCTGAGTGGGTGGTCCGTAAGTGGCCAGTTGCAAGGCTGAATTTCCCGCCCCTACCATTGTATCCTCCCTTTCGAGTGGCAGTCAAAATTTTCCGCCCACTGGTCTGTCCCATTCCCCGTCTTCTTATTGAGCATTGATTAATTTGTTCTCGCCCTGAATATAGCTGAAATATTGCTCACTGGACGTTAAACAACAATCAATCAATCAACATTATTTGGTGAGCACATTATATTATTGATGCTCACATTACAACTATCTGTGAGCACATTGTAATATTTGGTTCGCACTGTATATTACTTTACGCGCACAATATCTTATTTGGTGCATTCAAGACATTATTTTGAGAACACAGTATATTATCTGGTGCGCACAACATATTATTTCGTGTGCAAATTACAGTTATTTGGTGGGCACGAAATAATGTTTTTTCTTATAGGCCCCTATCCGGATTCCACAAGTCAGGGTGTTTGAAATGATATTTCTTCCAAAAATATATTTAGCAGTTACAGGCGATTCAAAAATATTAATAATTTAGACAATGTATCTTTAGAGCATTTTTCATTTACACGAGAGTACATTTGGTGTTTAGCGGGAATATTCAGACTCGACAGGGTAGGAAAATAAAATGATATGTAAAACTATTTGTGTGCACGTGTGAATATTGCTCAACGCTGTCAGAAATTTTTCAGCTGTGTCATGGCGAAAGCAAATCATATTGTGTGATGTATATTTGCATGTATGTTTGTACTTGCTAGACTAGCACATTGGGGTGGATTTTTACAGTGCCAACCTTCTAAGGTAACAGGGCACAGTAGACATTAAAATTGTTCCAGCGTTTGGTCATCACGACCAACACAAAGACTATTTACACCCTAATTAATATATTATCAAATATACATGATACTTTTTAGCATGTCAGTTTTCAGAGTGCAATATGTAAATATGGTGTCCTTGTTGTTATATGGATGTAGGAAGTATTTATTTCTGTCTGTAGTAAATTAATACTATTGATGATATATTTTGAACTAAATCATATGAATTCCAGATTTTAGTGAAATTAGTTCTATTTAATTAGTAAACAATACAAGAAATACCCATGCCTCACCTCTATCAAGCAACAACCTGTGTTAAAATATCAACTTTTTAAGGTCCCAGTGATGACAAATGTGTGCAAAGTGACCTTTGATAAGCAACAACATGTCTATGTCGTTACATTTTGATACTCCCCTGACTGACCTCTCAATACTGGTTCGATTGTCTTTTAAATGGCCTATTCTATAAACATTAGTTCATAACATCTAAATATTCTCTAATGGTAAAACGCAACTGAGAAATGTAAAGAAATGAATGAAAATAGTTTATATGAACACTTTTTGTAAACTGTTTAAGCGCTTTTGTGAACTGTTAATGGATATGAAAGTATTTTGAAATTGCTGCTCAAAATTAAAGTTCCTTGGGGTGGTTGTCTTGAAACACCTATCTGTTGGCTGAAGTGGCTTTTAGAAGTGGAATATTTTCACTAGAAGTGTTACTGTCGGTATGTTTATAATTTCTTCCCATTCGTGGATGTAGTTTTTGCAGTTTAGAGACAATATCGTCCATTATCAACTGACTGTGATTTGAAAAGTCAATATATATACCCAGCTTTAAAAACGCTCCTATATGCTTCTTGGAAATGACATTGCAATTGAGCATATCATAATTCACGATTATTATTTCTCGGTTGAAATCATTTTTATAATTGTACCAAGCATATTTCCATTCGTTGTGAACCCATATTTTTAACGGCCCATGGTACTTTTCACTTAAAATGATGATATAGTTAAGACTTTTTGCCATAATGTCAATAGTCTCATCGTCACGTGATCTTCCGGCCATGCTGTCACGATATGGAAGAAAAACCACCAAATGTTGTCTCTCTAAATATGGAACTAATGTTGTTGTCAGCCAAATCCGCAGATTTTCGTCTTCTTCATTGCAAGATATATATGCATCATAGAAAATGTTTGACAGAGCAATGTTTCTTTTTCGAAAATGTTTGAGAAAGTTTCTCGTCAGTATTAATATATGGAATTGAAATGAAAACAAAAGTGATAGAATTAATGCAATCACAAGAAATGAGATAGCAAGGAAAATGGTCGTCCAGGAAATCATTCCATTTTCTAAAGGACAACCAAGTTCTTCTTTTGTCATGTCTATGATTGATTTGACAGATCTTTTGATATTACAAAGAACAATCGTTTTATCGTAGCATGGTTTGTTTGGATGTGGAAGCCAATCTTGAAGCCAACGATCATCACAATTACAATTGATAAAGACTTTACCCAAGATAACGCTGCATGGCTGCAAAGCTTGTAATGTACGTGGTACAATGAGTAGCTTATTTCCTCTTAAATCTAACATACTGACATTTAGTAATTGAGACACAATATGGGCCGGAAGAACTTCGATCTGGTTATTCGACAAATTTAATTTCCTAATGCGGCGAAAATATATTTTATTTGAGTCATTACAACTTTTCACGGTGTGAGTGTCAGTTTCTATATCTTTTATTTGGTTATTTGACAAATCGACTTCAAGATTATTATCATCAGGCAAGGCAGGAGGCAATCTTGTTTTTTCAGAGTAGGAACAGTTAATGAATGTTCTTTGTTTATGCGGTTGGAAGAAGCAGTCGCATTTCGGAGGACATTTTTCTTTCATTGTAATAGTACAGATCAGGAGATCAAGATTACTTTTTGTGAATAAATCCCCTACGTATACATTCTTCAGCTCAGGTGGCAAATAACAAGAAACATTAAAATAGTCTCTATAAATATAGGGGACCAGAAACTTTGCTTTTCGAGCAAACGGATACAGTTTGCAATCACAAATTAATCTGTTTCCTCGAAAATCAAAACCGTATTGAAATGGGAGAAGTTTTCCCAGGAAACGAATATTCTGGAAGCCAATTGTTGATAAATTGAAGAAAGCTAGCATTGCATTGTTATATGAGAAGTCCACAAAACCGCCATAGCCAAATGTTGTATTTTCCTGACATTTCCAACCAAGCTCATTACTGGGAGAAGAAAAATGGTTATGTGAAAA
>JAOXYI010045010.1:0-12955 GCA_028566495.1 Lithophaga antillarum | reverse complement strand
AAAAAAGCAAAACAAAACAAACAAACCAAAAATAACAACAAGAACAACAAAATTAATTAGGAAATAATGTGGATATTCTTTGATTCTTAATCTGGAGAAGGAACAGATTACTTTTCGACGATGCTTAAATTTCGAAATCATAGGACAGACAAAAAAGAAAAGATTATTTTATCCACAGAATAAAATCATTCTTTTAGCTTTTCAATCGAAACCTTTTCATTGATGAGCAGGAACTTTCCAGCTTCCCTGGTGTAGGATATTTATGTATCAACTAAAACAAACTTTGCTATATAGGTTTTAAAAACTGCTAATTTGATAATACTTGGCAGTTTTATTACATGAACGTGCGCAATTCCTATTTGGACGTACAGACAAGCATTTTTTCTAGTTTGTTTAAAAACCATGACACTTACTGTGCAAGATGTGAAATTTATTCATAACATAGGGGATACATAAGGTAGCTTTCTATATGTGACCTTGGAAAAACACCAATGACAAAATCAAGAAAAAAGATTAACACTAAATACTTCTACAGAATATCAGAGTGAGACCAAGAAAGCCAAAGAAATCTAGGCCTCAGGAATCCAAAATTAAAAAGATCAATAAGTTACAACACGGAAACATTAAAAAAGTGTTTAGTCTATAATACTGAATTCGGTAATATTTTGCACGACGAATACGTGCTTTCGTGTTTTGTAAAATTAAAACTGATCGTATGAATGCCTATGGTTTTGGGGCCCAGAACCGAGCGTTCACCATAGGCTCCAGCTGGGAACAGTTAATAAATCTCGAACAAGTTAACATGGGAAAGACAAAGCTATGCAAGAAACTTGTTTGAACAAGAGGCTCAACTGAGCCTATATCGCTCACCTGGTTATAAATTTATCTATTATCTGAAACTCAAAACTATGCCTCCCAACCAAAATTTCCTACACAGCCCCTTGAAAAATTTGCAACCATGAAATTTTGAGGCAATGATCAATCAGACAGCTTTAGTTTAGTCTTTTTTGTTCCTGAGAAGAAAATCTCTGAATGTTTTCCCAAATGGTCGTATATTAAATTATATCCTGCAGTGGCAACCATCTTGGATTTCTACAGTAATCGACACACAAAATTACAATTTTGCTAAAGAACTATCCGGTAAGCATTCACAAAATTTTGAGGCAATGATCAATTATGGACATCTTTAGTTTAGTTGTGTTTTTTGTTCCACAGAAGAATACTACTGAATATTTTTTCCACAGAGTCCTATGTTAAAATATGTCCCACGGTGTCAGTCATCCTGGATTTCCAATTGGCATGAAAATGACAAATTTGGTAGAAGCCACATATGAAACATTCATGAACAGTTTTGCTTAAATTGTTTTTTTGTTGTTTCTGAAAAGAATATTTCTGAATGATTTTCCCATATGGTTCTATCTTTAACTACGCGCTTTCGTGGTGGCCATTTTGGATTTGCAAAGGGACACAAAAATTAAAAACCTGTTAGAGGAACATCTAATGATCATTCATGAACAGGTTTGGTTTAATTATCTCTTTTGTTTTTTTTAGAAGACCACTGAATGTTTTTCTCATAGGGTCCTGTGTTAAACTATATCCGAAGGTTGAGGCCATCTTGGATTTCCAATCGGTGCAAAAAATTACGACCCTGGTAAAGGACCATCCAATGATCATTCGTAAACATTTCTGGATTAACAGTCTCTCTTGTTTCTGAAAAGAAGATCTTTGAATGTTGTTCCCATAAGATTCTATGTTCTGCAGTGGCGACAATGTTAGATGTCACATTGGCAGGAAATGTGGAAACTTTGTAAAAGACCTCTCATAGATCATTTCTACAAAAATATAATGTATTTGGCCTCGCAATAGCTCACATAGTCCTTCGGACCAGGTGGGTTAAAATGGACATTATAATTCTTCAGCTAGAGGTTCAGGGTCTGAGGGTAGAAACTTTAAAAGAACTTCAGTAGGAAAAAGTTATTTTTAAATCTGCAAAATTTAGAAGCAAAATTGATATTTAGCATGACGTCGGGCAGATTGGGATTCAAATTCATTCAAACAGAGTCTCCTTTGACTACAGACTGGAGATTCAAAATTTAACATTGTCTTCAAAGCGGAAAACTCGAAAAAATTTTCAGTCATAAAGGCAAATTAACAGGATAATTTTTTGGCATGCAGTATATTTTTTCAATATGAAGAATTAAATATACATGTAATTGAAGAACTTACAGCCTATTCGGCCTTAAAGTGCAAAGTTTCACGTTGTCTCAAATGAGGAAAACGTTTTGAAACATTTTAAACTATTCAAAACAAATTCACTATTGAAAAAGAAAGAATATTGATGTAAATGCAAAAGAGATGAAGGCCCATAAAGTACAAGATCAAAACAAGTAAAGGAACAACGCTTTAATTGTTGTTCTTCATTTGACAGCATATTACTGCTATGCTTAGCAAAAAATCACGTTTTCAGCCAACACAATTTTTGCTAGTTTTACTCTTTTTTTCTTTTTGAAAACTTTGACCATACCTCTAACTAAATACATTTTTGCAAGAAAAAATGCGAATCTGATCAAAATAAATCGTCCTACAATGTAGATCAACATAATTCTGGTTAAGGTTTCTACGGCAAACGATTAGCTTAAACTGCAGGGAAAACATTGGGGAAACTTGAATTGTAACCAAACTTAGTTATTTACCTACGACTAGTGGAAAGTATACTCCATCTAAATTTGCTTTGATCATTAAAATGGATGTCTAAAAATATTAAAAACATTCATTCTGTGAAATATAAAAAGTGCTTACTTTTTTAGGGCTAATATGTGCCCTTCATGTACTTACTCCTTTGTGAAACGATGAATAAAGTTAGTTGAAACGGAGGCCCAAGTAATATTGAGGACTACAGTAAACGTAGGCCACAAAGAAGGAGCATATGGAGTATGTGGCAGATTTAAATTTGTATAGGGTACACAATTTTCAGTCGAGAAGGTCTGATTTCTTTTGTCCTGAAAATTATGGCTATTTTGGCCCATGTTAAGATTTAAGTAGCCAGTACTTCTTCGGTGCCGGTATAAAATTACTAGAATATTTTATTTGAAATTTCCAGTCAGTAACATTGTTACATTATATTAAAACTAAAGACATGAAATCACCCGTTAGTGACAGAACCAAGTAAGATTATTTAGACTTTCTGTTGACTCCTTTTAAAAGTGTTTTTCATTCATTTGTCTTTTTTGGGGGTGGTATTTTGCCGGTACTGTTTTTGAGTTCTTGTTGTGATGGACTTTATTACTGGTCCTTCCTGCAATATTTAGTGCGGTATTTGATTATTTGATACCAAATATGGATATGTCGATTTCTATAAAAAGCGGGATCAGTAGGTATAATTTTATCAGTAATCAATTTCAAAACAATCATTGCAGAGATGATTGAATACAGGCAACAAAAACAAATAAATGTCTAAATAAAATGCTCACTTTAGAAAAAGAAAACATGAAAACACCATAATAATAAAATATTTTGATAATAATTATTTCCGATGACCTAAAATTGTTTTTTTTTTTTTTTTTTTTCAAATACTTCCCAACATTCCTACAAAGAAATAACGTTAGTTGGTAATTCAACAAAAAATCTACACTTGAAAAGTCCAATTACTGTTAGTTGTGTTTTAATGTCGTTGTAGTTATTTTTTTTAATTTTATTTATTTATTTTTGGTTATATTTAACCCACTATGTGGAATAGTAATTTTGATACGATGAAGCTAAAAACTGATATTAAGATTCAGTGCCATATATTTCTCCAATGTTGTTTACTACTTTAAAAAAAAAAAAAATCAATTTCACTATCAATCAATCGCCTTTCTTTACCCATCAACTGTTTCATTATATCTGACAAAACGAGACTTGAATGATACTTAATCTTAACGACGCCATTAACCAAGAAAACCCTCCATGTGAAAAAAATCAAATCAAATTTATATGGATAAGATATACTATAATTTATAGGAACATGGAGTTTTGCGTCATGGCGAAGCAGCATGTACGTCAAATCCAACGATGATAACTTTCATCTTTCTTGATGATGAAAGTAAATTATGGTTATGCAATGTGGGGTAACGTATATTTAAACGTTAATGAAACTTGATGCTTAGGATGGTTAGCTTCCTACACGGAAAAAGTCAAAGATTTCCTCCTTTTGGGGAAAACAAAGAACGATAAGGTGTCTAACGTCTCTCTAAACATTATTTTACGTCATAATTAATAGTAAATACATGTAACATCGGTCTGGAAAGATCATGAAACCACACAAAATGTTTGACTTGATACTGTGCATCTAAACTTTATTTATGATTTTGTTTTGACACACCATCAACAGTTAAATTATGACATGAAAATAATGATTTGTTTGAAGACGAGTTAGCTTCTATAAAACATTATTTCCAGGATTATCGAACATTCTTGTAGTGCTCTGAATGATGAAAGTGCAAAAAATGTAGCGTTTTTCGTCGTTGAGGGAAAAGATAACTTAATTGAATATTTTCCTGGAAACCCATTTGTCTGATTGAAATAGCTACAGTATTGCCGAGTTTCATGCTGATTTTGATTTATGCCTGGAGAATCACATTATCTAGTATTACTGCCCCCGTTCATATGCATGCAAAATCTGAGGCTTATGTAAAGCTTTCCCGAATTATGGAACAGAAAAACCTGAATTATGCATGTAGTGTTTAATATTAATTTTTTACATATATTGTGTTTAGTTGACGGGATATATAAACTTTAATGCATGATGTTAATGTTCAATCTCAGTAATTATATAAATCAGAATATGAAAATGTTTCTGGGTAACCGGATTTTGGTTATAAGGTATGGATTCCTAGTTGTTTGATCTTTTGAGATGGCCCCTAGTCACAGAGGATGCCATCATTCTAATAGACAATTTTTACTGGTATAAACTAGTACTTTACTTAAATACGTTTCCAAACTGCACGGTCGTTGTCACTTCATGGTAGCAATATCCCGGCTGCTCTGGTTAACCTGTATGTATGCTATTGTAGGCCTTGTTCAGCTTATAAGTTTTTTTTTTAAATACATAGTTGCTCTAGTCATTTACATGTTACAAGATTACCAGAAGTCTTAATTAAGATCGCTGAATCGAAAATATTATTATTACGATTGTGAATGGTTGACAGCTACTGAACTTTCGCGTTTTAGCTTGTTACAGACGTGCTTCCGGTGTATTCCAGACTCCTGAATTGACTTGTACGTTGTATGAGAAAACGGACGATCCTGTTTTCAGTCTTCAGTAATTTATTATTTTATGTTTTGTCCCTTTTGTGTTTATATTATACCTACAACTATAGTCTACCTGGATGTGGTTTCTTTTGATATGTCAGTCGATGGTACTCAAAACTAGGAAAAGATTAATTATATCCTAAGTACAACTAATTTTAACTGATAATTGTAAACTGCTCTTACTCACCGATTTTAAAGCGAAAGTTAAGGCCACTCAGTCAAGTTATCATGTACGGACAATACTCCTCTTGTTCTTTTTTGCACTATTTCTATTGCATTTTACCATTGCTGTACAAAAACTATATTTTGTTTGTAATGCTAAACACTTATTTAACTATTGGAGATTATTCTAAGGCACATTTTGGAACTTTAACTATTTGGTTTATGTTTCCTTGTCATGTAAATCACTGATTTTGCTCAAGGGCTCCTATTTATAGGCATAGTGGAGATCTGACTGACAAAATGGGAATGAAATAGAGTGGTATTTGTAAGCTTTATCGTATTTCCTATTAACCCATTCATCTGTTAAGTTCTGGAGTATACATGTATCACTAGCCCACAGCTAAATAGCATGGCACTATACTTGTACCTCATACTATTCACAAACATTTGACCACTTTTAAAGTCAAATAAATATCTTCTTGTAGGAGTTTACCTTTAAGGCATTTTGACTTTCGTTACTTTTTTTTTTGTTGGTTTATGTGTTTCAGATGTATTGCTTCAGTTTACTCTCTAAATATTGGGATGGCATCTGGTTGGTTAAAGTGGCTGACCCATAACCACTCGCCTAACGCAGCTGTCGAGATTTCGATCCCCGTTCGACCAACTTCACGTGTTAAGGTTTCTAGACACCTACATGTACCAAAGGTTGGATTTTCACCGCTGCAGCTGGTTAAATGTTCTTGCTTTCCTCCCCCAGTAACTCTGGTTGTCATGATTTAGCTGAAAAATTACTGAAAGTGACGATAAAACACAACTATTCAATCCAACCCAAATATTTGCCTTCAGCTCTACTAAGAATATGAAAGTATCTAGAGCGCATCAAAACAGTATTAGCCATTATATTTTATTATCATCTTTAAGTTGGTTGACCTGTTATGTGAAGTCCGCTATAGTAAGAGAGGATCTCTTCGACTTAAAAAAATCTTTACGGAATAATTTTGGGTGTAATCACGAAAGGCACAGTTATTAAAAAAATTATCAGACATAATCTAATCGTAGGGGGTTGTCCTTAGAGTTTAATATAGTGTCTATAAATGTTTTGATTTAATTAGATTTTTCTCTTCTTGGATCAACATTACATAAGAGAGCTGTTCATTCGGAATACACATCAAGCACAACAGAATGAGCAATTGTCACGTATATAATGCGATATTTTACTAAATTTGGACCACAGTTTTAGTCTAATAGTAATTTAAAGTATTGTGGTTATTACTTTCTATTTATTGCTACTTTTGTTCATTTTCCTTGATGTTTAAAAGGCACGCTTACTGTATTGATATATATGCATATTCTGTTTTTCTGCTTTTTGTATCGTTTCGAGTCTGTTGTCTGAGCCGTACAATTTCATGACGTACAATGTCGAATAGTGATGCACTTCATAAAATAACTGAAATTTGATAAGAAGAGTTGTACGTTGGCCTCGTATCTATGGTCGCTATCAAGATCTTGTTGACCATTACTGAGTGCCTCTTTCACAGATGGTCACAGACTTGTTTCCTTTGTTATAAAGATCCTGTTCTCTTTCTCCAGACTTTTTGTTGGCTTTGTACTCTTGGCAACATGACGGGTATTGCATGCATGCTTTGTACTCTTGGCAACACGACGGGTGTCGCATACATAGCAGGAAATTCTGACTTTTGGGTAGTACCTGATTTTTCCATATACGGGTTTTTATGCGAGTTCGTGGTGTCTGTTTTTTTTTCGTTTGTTTGTTTGTTTGATTGTTTTTGTTTTAGTTGACTGTATCCACTTACGACTTCTGCATACCTCTTTGGTAGTCTCCACCAAGCACATTACATGTAACTGATAACAGACCGATTATTAACATTTAAAATGTACGAAAATGCTTTGTATTAAACCTTGAAATCAACTTTAATTTCAGAAACAGACATGATGACAGGATAAATTGAAGGTGTAACATGAAAAGGACAATTAGCAAATTAGCTTTTGGAACTTTAATTACACTAACACAAGAGCACGAATTTTCTTTCAAAACTAATTTTTAATCATTTAGATTTCTGGAGGAAGAGACAAAAAAAAGGAAAAAAATGTAAAGCCTGAGCACCTGGGAAATTAGATAACAGATTAAAATTTGAAATAAATTTGTTATCTAGAAGTCTGCAAATCGTGATAAGTCATCAATTTCTGTTGCTTTTATACATAATTTCTTATCTCTCATAAAAATTAATTAAAAGTTAATTACTGTTGGTTTCGTGTTTTATCCCAGCATTCAAAGAGTGAATGAATACATGTTCTTCAAGATTAATATCTTATGACGTGTGTCGTAATTTCATTCCTTTCGGTCACGACATGAAACTCGTGTTAACCGATTTTAGTAAAATGGTACGGGGGTGGGGAGGGAGGGAGAAGGATTAGTTTCTGTCTGCAAGCATCATGTATCAATCTTTTCTATTAATTATTTAATGCTACTAATTACTGAATGCATGTGGATTGTATGGGTTTCATACATTCTGGCTTTTTAGATGTTCACATTTTAATTTTCTTCTCCATAAGCACGGTGTCCGTTGGAGGTGGATTATTGGAATGGTTCGTAAAAGATATAATGTTTATATGTAAAGTATATATGTACCCAACGGCCTCCGTTTTGATCTGGTGAAATCTCAAAACAGATGAATAAATAAATAAACAGCCCAACAAGAAGATGTCCAGCAATTAACGAATGGTTGAGGAATGGTTCTTCTATGCGTTTTCTTGCTAGTATGAACATGAAAGTGCTATACTATATTACACTGTCAATATGATATTTCCGTGGTCTGAATTATAACAATGTAGCCTAGGTTGTCAGTCAAGAAAGGTAAAAGAAATATTGGTTGATTTCTCCTAAGCTTGTCAAGAATAACCTTGGGATCTTTTAGATATACTTTCTTTTACGAGTGTGGTAAAGCGTAACTGGTTTTGCCATATATATTTTGATGAAAATACTCTAAATATTTTTGTTAAGATTTTTGTAAATATACCTATCGAAAACCCAGTAAACAACTAGTGATCGCCATCTTGAAGGCTGAAAGGTTCATCAAAAGAAAATTGAACTGAAACTTGACAGGAATACTGTGTGGTCTAGCTTGTCAGATATTTGTTTAAAGCTTAAATTCCAGGTTCTGTTTCTGACTTTTAGAGATACAACATGTAGTCATCAATTTCATGATTTTAGAGCACTAAACTTTTGTGATTCATTCAGTACTCAAGACTTACATGTATATATGTCATAAACATGGTTTATATTTTCTCTATACTTTGTTGTACAAAACGTCATGCAAAAACTTCACCTTCTCATCTGTCTGGTTATGCAGTAATTTTGTTTAGATGTAAAGACCAGAGAAATATTAAGTAGGACATAAGTGGGTTACAGTTCATATGGCTATTTACTTATTTATAATCAACAACGCAGCAGTCACGCACATAACAAATTAACCATGATACAAAATGCAACTGTCGACACTGATTACAACAATGGTCTTTGTATTGTATATTAACTTCAAATTATTCTATTTTTAACCCATTAAATCCATTTAGAAGATCTGGAATTACAAGAATCGTAACAAATGGCTTCGAGATTTCACTAACCGCGGGCTGCTATTGTATTATAGTTTTTTGCTATATTACGTTGGCGTGATATGTCAGATGAAAAACTCAACGTGACCCATTTTGCTATTAATCGTTACGAGAGGTTAAATAATTTAGCATCAGAACAAGTAACTAATTCAGTAAAAATAGACAAGCAGAAAACACATTTGCATATGCAAAATTGCAAAATTGATTTTGATGGATACCATTTAAAATTTTCGGACAAGGTGAAAAAGGATCTCCCATAAAAACACACAAAAACAAACTTCAACTGGTATCTAGTGTGATAAAGCTCTTGTACTTGCCGAAGATAGATGGTATTCACCGGGTACTCTAGCTACTTCCGCCAATAAAACTTGTCACCACGGTATAACTGGAAAACGCTCTGAAAATGACGTTAAGCTCTGATCAAACAAACGAACTTTCTGATTTCTTGAATAGGATAAGTTTTATTTCATACTCTAATTTTATATGCATTAAAAACATGCCCATTCATCTGTTGGGCAAAGACTACAAGCAAATGTGAGCAAGACTGTTTTCTTACTCTTCAGTTCAGTTTGAAATGGATGTTCATTACCCCTCATGTTCTTTAGTCGTTTGGTTACCACTGAACAACAGTATAAGCTTGAACGAGAACACGACTGAAGTATTATGCATGCAAAATATCATTCCCGACCCTATACCCTAAATTTAATATATCACAGACGAAAAAAAAAATAAAATAAAAATAATCAAATGCAAGACAATATATAACAAAATTAGAAGACTAAAGAAAAAAGGAATACTTGAATACTTAAAATTGTAAAAGTATAATGCAGGCCGACAGCTCCAAATAAAAGTTTTTTCTACAAAGACACTAATTCAATCACACTTTTCTTAAACTTTGTGGAAATATTTTATTCTAACCGAACCTGATCCATCAATCCACTCTGAACGCAAGGTGAAAACTGTTGTGACATTTATGTTGAACAGCTACATGTATATTAGCAAGCGATATCTTTATTCCTAAATAGGGATACTATGCAGTTAAATTAATAAACATCGTGACTGGGAAACAAAATATGCATTGAAACATGAATACGTGTGGGTCTCTCCCGATTAACTATAATCCTCCTATTATCCTACTTATAACGCTGTTATGAAAGCATCACTTGAGGAAAATACATACTGTGGGACAACGCCTATATATTGTGTGTTGACACTGGAACAGGACGCAACATACAAAAGAGAAAAACCTGAATAATTCGACGATCCTACATGTAATAAAAAAAAAAAAAAAAAACACGAAAACCAAACCACGCTTATGACCTGGTATATTCACTTAAAAAGTGCTGATTTAACCCAGTTCAACCAGATTTTAATTTCTATGAAACCTACTGGTGATTATTAGTATTCTCATGCTGTAGACAGAATAAAAAGAACGATTCGAATAAGTTTTCCTGTTTGCTCAACAGACAAATTTAAATCAGTTTGATTCGTTAAGTTAAAAAATGTGAAATTTACAATAAACCAAGAGTCAAATGCGGACATATGGATCGCAGACAATCGGTTTCCATTTTATATGGCAAATATAAAAAGTAGCTAGTCTACCATAATCAGTTCGAATGAGTCCAATGAAGATGACATGTCTAAGTGTACAAACATCTGTATTGCATGAACTCCAGAATAGAGTGAGACCAGGTGCGTCGACAGGTTAAGCATCTTCTGCTATGCATCTCCGAAACAGAGGCTCGTATTCCTAACATCTTACTTTCACCTCTGCCACACTATAGGAGAGATATCTATCATGGCGGACAAGCCACACCTTCTTAAATGTGACACATTTTGCTTTGAACTTTTTTCTCGGACGTCATTAAAATACGTAATAGCTACTATGACGCCACAATCAAAGTGGGTGGAATTTGTCCGCCGGCCTTGGTGTGGCAGAGTCGATGTTAACGTTAGGAATACGAGCCTTTGTTTCGGAGATTGGCATCACCTGTCATGCAAATGCAAAATCATATCCGGTACAAAAAAGTGATTGGCATCACCTGTCATGCAAATCCAAAATCATATCCGGTACAAAAAGGTACATGACATACAAATGGACACGTGTTTGATCTACGATGATGAAAATACATCGGTAGCAGGTTGATAAGACATTAAAATAACCTGATCAACTGTTCTTTATAAAACATTTTTATTTTAATCATGGCAAGGGTATTATATATACAACAATTATTCGGACAAAACAACAAGCTTTGTGATATATATATTCATTTTTGCGTGATGGCCCCGTGTACATTTCATATGATAATTTACGTTATCTATGGTTTTACAAAATACATAGTTAAAAATAATCGAAAAAAGACGTTCGGCATTTTCTTTGTAATTGCATATCATTCATACAATATACCTGGCTGTATGTTTTGTTGAAGAGAGAGAAAAAAATGACAATATTATCATATATATACGATTATGAATTGATAAAAAAGCCCTAAACATAAAAAAGAAGATGGGGAACAGATAAAAATATCTTTAGGGGCAATAAAGTCGAAACAAAAATAATTTACAGATTTATTTGCTTGGAAGATGGCGAGCATAACAGTTAATACTTATAATTTACTTATCTATCAGGAATGAGCTGAAGTCCAATGGTACATGTTTGCAAATATTTGGAAAAGAAGAATTATGTACAGAAGTACACGAATGTGAACATTGCATACTCACCTTGGTAATTAAAAATATATTTTGTACAAGACTATCAACCTATTTCATTTCAATTTTTAACCTTAATTAAAGACAGATGAGTTTCTTCATCTTAGAATTGGAGTCTTTCAAGTTAAAGAATACTGACGAAGAGTTTGAAAACTGCCATCTTATACAAATAGTTCATGTCATTAAAAATTGATAAAGATCATAATTGCTTTAGTTAATTTTAGAATAGCAAACTTTTGTTATTTTTGTAATAAATTTTATTTCTGGATACATCGTTTACACGTAATCCTCTGAGATTTAATTGTAATTATGGTGAATATAAATAATAAAATGACTGTTTAAGTTGTCAGGCGGATCGAATAAAAAAGAATGCGTAAAGGTTTCGTAATACACAATATGGAGTATGATAGAAAAATAGCACGTGAACATTCGGGAAAAAAATTTGTTTCCAGAAGCTAAACGTGTTTTACAACCATAAGCCTTAAGTTTTTCAGTTGCATGTAAAAAAGCTGTAGTTTCGAGGGAGAAAAATAGGAAAACATGCAACTGCGACATATAGTACTATTTTGCAATACATATACTATGTTTGATAATATTGATCATATATATAGTCTTGTAAATTTCCAAACCCCTTGTTATCTATCAATAAGACAACTGCAGTCTATTGTTTCATTCAAAGCTGTTATTTATGTAGGACAAACACAAAGAGTAAACAGTTTTTATATTCTTCATCTTATTTTCATATTTCAATTCCATATTATTAGTTTTTAAGACAGTTAAGAAACTCCTCACGACTAAACAATTTCTCTTAACAAGCTTTTGTTAATGGAGAAAACATGTTAGAAGAACACATAAATATTTATCACAGTTCTAGTTTCATTAATACAAGAGGAAGTAAGGAAAGAGTCGTAAAGATATATACCATGCGCCACATCAAGATATATAGCCAGTATCACGGACGTCACAGCAGAGAGGTGTGAAAAGACTTGTTTTCGAAATATTATATCTGTTATGGAGTAAACTTAAAGTGCGTTTGCTTTTAGTTGCATATCTACAATAAAACCGTGAACTCCCTCCAATTGTTATCACGTTTAAGATGGAGATGGCACAACCAAAAAAAAAAAAAGAAAAAAAAAAAAAAAAAGTACAATATTATATATAA
>JAOXYI010044899.1:0-12955 GCA_028566495.1 Lithophaga antillarum | reverse complement strand
CAAGCATCCCAAACGAGACTGGCACGTACAGGGTGCATCTACCTGCACTGTGAGGATCTCTGAATTATGGTGTTTTTCTCTTTCTCGCTGGATACAGGAAGCCTTTGATGTTGATACATTATTAGAAAGGGACAGTGACCATTCCCACATATCTGTATTGCACATTTATTTACATGTTTGTCATATATACATATATAAACATATGTTTTTGTTCTGACTGTTTTCTGCTAGGTGCTAGAAATTTGTGATACAGTTACAATTACGATTATATTAACTAATAGCTACAAGGACAAGAAGTATCTGCTGAAAAAAGAACAAAAATGGACAGTAAATGATATGTTTATTCCCTTTTCAATCAGAATGTTTGACACGTGTTGAGGTGAACATAATGAATAAAATTTCATCTATAGCTATTTGTGTGACCTCACTGTGTGTCCACTCAACGATACAGCTTACAAGAAAGGTCATCTCTTGAAAATAAAGTGATAAAATAAAATGCCCACCTATCTTGCCACTTTTCAAATTTTAATTATCTGAGAACCAAACAAATGAGTCAACAAGGCTAAAATGAACAGCACTTACACTGCTGTTCTGCATCTCGAAGTCACAATAAGGCCTTCAACAATGAGCAAGAACCCATACCTTATGTCAAGGTCAAGATGACCTCCAAACTTCACAAGATGGCACCCTACCTAAGATGCTGGTAACACCAAATTTGTCTAAATGCATAATATACAGTTATTGACTGGATTTAAGATTCATGGCTCTTTTGATGGACCTGAAGACCTACAGGTTGGTTCGAGAGGCCAACAAAATACTCAAAAATCCAGTCTGTAACTGCTGTTATATCTTCATTTATTATAAGTGATCATGTGATATGCTAAACCAATAAAATTACAACTCCGACCCTGCAGTCAACAGTTCAGAGATTGTTAATCGGTCAACAGTCTTTGGACCGTTGACAGGCAGTGAAAAGAAGAACTAACAGCAGTAACGTTCCTACTAAATTGTGACAGATTTATATAGAGAAAATTTTATGTAGGTATAACAGTACCTGTTATATTCAGCTTGGCTAATAGTTCATGAGTCTTGTCCATTTTATCCATAACTTCTATCAAATTGGTTGATTCTACTCTTGGCAAGCTGATATTGTAGTAGATGTAGATTTTATTATTAAATGTAGCATAAACAAAACATGGTGCATTGTCTGACTGATTGATAGAATATTGACCTACAATAAATATATATATATATAAACTTATCAAAACTTATGAACAGTCTTTTGGTCAGACTTTGAAAAGTCCAATTGTATATAAATCTACACTAAAATTATTACACTGTAACTAGAGTCTATTGTCAGAATCTCTGATACCCTGCAATAAAATTTTACTATTTTCTCTAGCATAAATCCATAATGTTTCAAAACAGTTTATCTTCGCTGTGTCCAGTAGTTCATACATTCTAAGTAAACAATGGTTATTATGCACTGAAAATTGATACAGGTCATTCGAAGGCTGATACTATCATAATGGAAACTGCCTCAAACATGTTTGTTTCTTACTGTATTATTTGAAATGTAATTATGACTGGAAAATGTAAATGTTACAGTAACTACACTTTAACCGAAGTGAAATGTCAGTTGGTTTGTGATTTCTATAATGAGTCATGATTTTTCTCTAGCCATGAGTAGTGAAATATAGATTATTTTTCACTGTTTTATTGTGAATTTGGTTTTAGTTTTACTATGGATTGAGAAATATATTTGACTTAATTTGACAATTTATCATTCAAGATAAAAAGTTTGTTATTAATATGATTTGGAGGAAAATTTTACTGTAAGTCATGACAAGCAATACTCCATTAGCATCCTAAGACAAAAATCAAATACCATTGAAAATACAACCGAGGAAAATGTATATGATACACTTGATACACATAAAGTTTCTATTCTCAAACCCAGACAAGATTTCAAATCATCATATGTCCTGAAATTTTCCATTCTTCTACATATATTATATATGACTACAAATCTCTAGAAATTAGAAAACAATTAAAGTTTGTTTTTTGACACAAAAACATTATGTCTCCCCACTTTCCTCCTGTCTAAGTTACAAAGGGCAGTATCTGTAAAAACAAAGCAAACAATTAATACAGAACTACACATGTTATGAAGAGATTCTGTCAAGTTTTGTTCCATTCCAATGTAAACTGTAGGAGGTTTTGCATTCACAAACTTCCCCATGTGTAGAAATGACAAAGTCCATGTTTTGCTATGGACCCCAAAAATAAATCTGATCAAAAAACAAATATGTGTTGCACAACTGCACATGGTATGAAGCGATTCTGTCAAGTTTTTTCCATCCAATGTAAACTGTAGGAGATTTTGCATTCACAAACTTCCCCATATGTAGAAATGGGAAAGTCCATATTTTGCTATGGGAAAATCCAAAATTCGATCTAACCAAAAAACAAAATATGTCTTGCACAACTACACATGGTATGAAGATATTCTGTCAAGTTTTGTTTCATTCCAATGTAAACTGTAGGAGATTTTGTGCTCACAAACTTCTCTGATGGACAGACAGACAGACAGGACAAAAAACATATGTCTCCCCCTGGAAATAGGGGAGACATAATTACACACATCAAACAAGGTGTTTACCTGCAGTAAAAGCAGTTACATCTTCCTCAAACTGGTACCTGACAACATCTCTAGTATGATTGACAATATATGTCTGTCCATCCCAACCACAACACACTACTTCTTCTGTTCCATTACCCTGGAATATAAAACATTATCATATGATGATATTTTTATAAAATTTTTACATGATGTCACATGATGTTTCAACTTTTTCATATTATTTAGATAAAAACTCATATAACTCTGTTTCACTTTCAAATCTCTCACAAAATAGGCATATAGTTAATTATGTAATAAAAAAAATTATAGTCTACTGTAGAGGTCAATATGAGGTTTTATGGACCAACGGCAGTGGTCAATATTGGTTTCTCTGGTCCATAAAACCTCATATTGACCTGTAAAAAGACTATAATATTGTACAATGTCTGTGAATATCGAACGGAACACATTACTTCTGTTCTATTACCCAGAAAATAAAACATGACAATATACAATGTATGTCTGTCCATCCCACCACAACACACTATTTCTGTTTAATTACCCTGAAAATAAAACATGATAATATATATTTGTGTATCAATCACAACACTCTACTTTTTCTGTTCTGTTATCCTGGAAATATTCAGAATCACTGATTGCCTACAATTTGTCCAACCATAAAACGAACTAGATAGAACTACACACATTTATAAGTGTTTTTACTTTAGGCTTCTTGCCTGAGAATTAGTACATGTATGTTTCAACAGTGGTTTATTATAGGATTCAAATGTATGGTAAAAAGTCTTTCACTTATACAGCTATTTACTTTACTATATTTAACCGAGATTTCAACACTTGAAAAACAAAGTAAGTTAAATACAAAAGTTTTCCAATAAGTCAAATACAAACATAGCATCAAGAATGCTGCACAGCAGGTTAAAAACCATGTTACCAGACGAGTTCACAATACACTTCCCTCTCAAAGAAATCATCATACACTAAGGAAAAACAAAGTCTGCTTGGAAAGCAAACATCTGATGAATGTTCACATCTTCCATCTCTCCATTTTTCATTACATGAAGGAGTGGGTCATAAGTTCTTCTCATATTCAGAATGACCCTTTTTCTTCTTTTGCAAAACTCCTTCAGCTTTGGTAGCTTGTCTCTTAATACCTGTCTTTCAGCCAGGTGAAAATTTAGTTGGTTATGCGTTCTCTCTGTGCTGCCATATATGGTAATAAACATTCGGAACTCTTTAGATTTTCATATAATGGAATGGGAAAACCCAGCAAATTTCATTGACTGGTTTTGTTAAATGCATCAGTGACTAAGTACATCTACTTGAAACCAGTATACAGTACAAAGGGAGTTAACAAACACTGATTTAACTGATGAAATCATTCATATTGTCAGATCTACAACTGAAATTATCATGTACTGGCACAGTTTACAAATGCATTGGAGCAAACATTTTATCTGGTGGTTTTGGACCGACGGGTCCAACGATTATTTACTACCTCTGCTGTCTGGTTAATTTTTTTTATTATTGTACACCAAATGGAAGTCAAAATCTGGGTCAAATTGCCATCGATCAACAGTGCTGTAATTTCTGAAGTCACGCCT
The DNA here is from genome assembly GCA_028566495.1 of Lithophaga antillarum. Classification (NCBI taxonomy): domain Eukaryota; kingdom Metazoa; phylum Mollusca; class Bivalvia; order Mytilida; family Mytilidae; genus Lithophaga; species Lithophaga antillarum. The sequence goes on along the minus strand of JAOXYI010044899.1, from coordinate 8,710 downwards.
ACTTTCTTTTGAGAATATATGCTGCAAATATTTGGTAGGTTAATGCATTCCCATGCAACAAATCGCACAGGACTTTCAGCAACATCCAAGATGCAATGGCTTTGAATGGCAGAATATTTTTTTTTCACTTCCGATACTCATTTACTGAGTGCACTATTTTGTGGCACGCATAATTTTGGGGACAACCCCTTTGAATACACAGTACCTGCTGTGAACAACAGGCCTGTAAAAACATTGCACCAAATTACAGCCTTAAGGTCCATCCTAATAATGTATCCATATGTCAATTCTACATGCTGTAAGACCTGTGAGTTGTGATTGCTCAGATAAAACCTTTTTTATACTTGGCTTTCAGACAGTGTATTTAGAAACAAAGACAACAAACCTTTTTTTTTATACTTGGCTCTCAGACGGTGTATTTAATGTAGAAACAAAGACAATGAACCTTTCTTCATACCTGGCTTTCAGACAGCATATTTAGAAACAAAGACAATGAACCTTTTTTTCATACTTGGCTTTCAGACAGTGTATTTAGAAACAAAGATAATGAATACTTGTATATGTGAACTTATCCTGTATTAATCATGAAATCTCTCTGTTCTTCATAAGTATCAGTATAATACATACCGTAACATCTAACTTTGTCAAGGCAAACAGTTGATGATCTACCTGTAGCGACCAAAGAATCTCTTTGTTCTCAATAAGTATCAGTGTACCTGTAATAAATATAAAAGAAGGAATATACATGTTAGACTCGGATCTATGGCTGGTCCCAAATCTATGTCCGATCCCAAATCTATGTCCATCGACGTCACTGACAATACATATCTATGTCCACTGAAAACGACGTCATAATGCATAAATTATGACGTCTTATCCTGTATGACGTTATTACCCGATAAACTGCAACCATATCCTTCAAAAAAATAGTCTAACAAAAGATGAAATTACGCGTTTTGTTATAAATTGTAAATATTTTATTTTTGCCTGCACGTGTTTTTGAATAAAGAACGTGTAATAAATGCATGAAAGGTATAGTAAGGCTGAAATTTCTGTGATGTACCACAAATATAATTTCTCCAGCATAAATTGCTTTGTATAATTTTGTTATGGAGAAACATGTATATACATGTAGCAATATTAATATATTTCAGGTCTTTGCCGATTTCGGTATATACATGGATTCATTGTAATCAACGACGGACTTAGCCCCTACCTGTCCGTTTAGTGTCAGGAAATTGTCCCCCTTTTTAATTAGAAAAAAAAAAATTTTGCAAGGAAAAATCTGGGACTATGTGGATTATTGTGCCAGGAACACCGAAAGCGTTTTTTTTTTTATTCTCACTTTTAAACGATACATCTTAATTTTACAAAATTCTGGACCCCCAGCTCCGCACCGTAATTCTGTATCCGCCCCTGGTAATCGATAAAATTCTTCTCATTTACACTGTATAGCCATATACATGTAAGTCATAACGATAAGTTGGTCACCCAGTATGTTCATTACAAAAGCCAAAACATTACGAAACATGCATTGAAATTTTGAAAATAAAATTAGATTCTAAAACTACACAATAGGGGAAATATTTTCAAAATGCGGACAAAACTTAAATACGGTGGAATTCTAGATCGAGTTCTATAGCCAGACAAAAAAGTCACCCAATATGTAGTTTACAGTAATAATAAAAGTTGGTGAATAATTCATAGAAAGATGTGGTGATATCTGCAAACTTCGGATATTTATCAAATAAATTTGTACAATACAATGAGGACAAAACCATACAGCGGTCATCTAGTTTTCCAAGAAAAAAGTCTTTATTGATACATGCATGCACATGTATAGCCTGAAAAGAGAAAATCCAAGTTAGGCATACAGACATAGAGGTTTGCTTAATAAAACCTAATTACAATACATCTCAAGCTGACGTGTATTTAACGAATTCTATGTCTTTCACAAAGTTTCAGATGCTGAATTTGTATTTATCTTTAGTTGCATTTATAGATGTGCAAATTAATTAAAAGTCGCTGAATTTAACATCACGATCATTCATAAAATGCATGTATCATGTTTTGGGGTTTTTTAATTTGTTATAAGGAAAAGGCCATTACTGAAATATAAACCAGACATTACTACTGTTAGAAGAAAGAACAGGAATCCGAGTCATTGATAGAGTTGTTTACTACTGTGTGTCATGTCTGTCATGTAGCTATAGGATACTGAACGTCCAACTCCATTGTGACGTCATGCTGGACATAGATTTGGGAAACGGACATAGATTTGGGACCGGACATAGATTTGGGACCTACATATATATGATCCTTGTGGCCATAATATTACTGGGGATTTGAACATCTTAAAATACCAAGAAGTTAAACGAATTATACAAGAAAACTGAAGAATTAAACGCTATGTCACAACAAATTCAGGTACCATTTCAGATTACACTATCAACCATATAAATCCCGTTTTATTTGTGCTTCGGGTAAATGTTCTACTACATATATTTTTATTCTGTTGATTGCTTAACTGTTCTCAAAGACTTATTAGTTAATTATTGTAAAAACAGCTTATGAACATAGTGGTGTCAGTTATATTTGGAGTGCCAGAAATTCTTTCGAGGTTTTAGACAAACTTCGTTCTCTTAATTGCCATTTTCCTCAGTTGACAACGCTGTATACAACTCTCCCACATAAACGTATTAAAGAGAAATTTTTCCAAATTGATCCAGTTGTTATTTCAAAAATCTTCTTGTGATTTTATTTGCTGTATTGAGTTTAAGGCCTTTTTCGATGACGCGAAATATGATAAATATTGTAACTGGACCTGCGAGGACATGATTGACGCTATCAACTTTTTGCTGAACAACATTTATGTTCGTTTTGTTAACAAAGTTTATCGACGGTACGGTATAGATATTCCTATAGGTAATAATTGTGCTCCGCTGATCGCTGATTTATTTCTTTATTGCTATGAATCTCAGTATATTACTGAACTTCAGAAAGACAAATCTAAACATAATCCTATTGAAAAGTTCAACTTTAACTATATATATCCTGACAACATCTTTACAGTTAATAATCCCAATTCCTTAAATAAGCTAAGCAAATCTATCCCAAAGAATAGCTAAATGAAGCTCAAGACAGAAGTGACACATGTCAGTTCGTAGACTTAAACGTTACCCTTTTTCAAGGAAAATTAAGTACTCGTATATTGGAAAAAACAGGTTATTTTTCTTTCCCAATTGTGAATTTTCCCTTTCAGATGATAATATTCCGCTGGCTCCTTCTTATGGAATTTACATCTATCAATTAGTCTGATATGCACTTTGTAAATGTGACGGATTTCAGTGAACGCAACCAGTATCTATCTGAAAAACTACTACATCAAGGTCATCGTTTCAATAAATTACTTAAAGCATTTAGCAAATTTTACTGTCGATGTAGAGATCTTATATCCAAAACTAATGCTACCTGTAGATATCCTATCAAAACGGATATCAGTCAACTCTTGCTTTACGGTAAACTACAAACTAAAAGTAACAATTGATATCAGATCGTACTGAACTTAATACGTACTTAAAAAATCAAATTAGGAAAAGTTCTGAATGTGATTTGTTCTCTTGGACAATGTTATCATTAATTCATTTCTAATGCAGTGATCTAGATTTCACGGTGCTCCACGACCTTAGAAATTTCACACTTTTTACACCTTTTTCTTATGTAATTTTAACATTCTTTATACTTTAATTAACTCCTTTTTTAATTCTATTATTTATTTATAGTCACCGTACATATGTCAACAACCTTTCTGTCCGGTTTCGTGCTTTTTGACGTTCCGCTTACTCTATTACACTACCGTACAAACACCTTCGTACATACGGTATGTTTACTTTTCTGCAATGGTCCTCTTTTGTCAGTTTTATTTACTGTGGTAAAATCGATGCTTGTTTCGCTCGACATGGTTGTATTTTGTTGAATTGTTGACATTGATTGTTTTTCTTTTCTTTTTATATTTCTTCTAAAAGGGAAATTGAGTTTGTCTTATCTGTTTTAAAAAATATGTCTTTGTTTAGTTTAATGGGTTACAATCTTTTACCTCGACAATGCGCGTTTAGTCTTCAAAAAGTAACATACAGAGTTAGGTTATCTACATGTAATTTCACGGATGTGTTTTCTTTTTTTAAACCTTGGTTTAATTGTAAGTTAAGTGTTTCTCCTTTGTCCCATTTTGATGTTTCCTTTCTTTGTTTTATCTGCAGTTTAGTTGATCGGTTTGTATTTCAGATTTACATGTATTGATAGTTGCAAAAAAAAAAAAAAAATATTACGATATTGCTTTGGCATTCAGTTTCGGAAAATGAAAATTGTACACTTGTGACCACTACAATAGCAATCCAAAGCAAGTCCATGTGCAATTTCGTATCCGTATATATAGGTATTGTTCAATGAACAGAGTCATGTGATTTTGTTACAATAACAATTCTACAACAACAGTATCACACTCATAGAAAACTTTATGTACCTGTTTTATAGGTCAAAGTTATCATTAGACCCTATGAGTAACATTTTTGTTTCTTGACCAAATCCTTGAAAACATTTTGTGTTGACATGCAAGATTACAAAAAATAAATTTTTGACTATTTAGTAATCACTCCTCCCCATTTAAAAAAAGACTCAAACTCTTGCAACAATTTATAGGAATTTTTCCTGTTATTTTTTTTAACTATGTTTGCAAATGTCGGAAAATAGAAGAAACAATACTTTATTCTGCAAATGAAAATCGCTACTTTTGATAATACTTTTGCAAAATAGTAGGCCATAAATTAAGTAAGCCTTTGTGTAACCACCATTCCAAACCGGACCAATTTTTTAAAAGTTCTTCAATATATAAAGTATGTCCTCTTTCAGAATTTAGTTCATAAGAATCTTAATTTGAAAATGGACTACCGGTATTAGAAGATCTCTACGAGTCATTTTGTAATTTTGATAAGAAAGCAATATGTAAGGAAAATTAGTTTAACTTCTTATGATTGCTATGATGTATAGGTATAAAATAAAGACAGATATAAGGTGAAACTATGTATAATTACTGATTAAGAGACAAAGGAAAAAAAATAACAACACACTAAATTTCGAATATGTTGGCAAGTCAGTTAAAATAATAAACACCCACGGCCTGGGATTTATATTTCAATATATGCATCCATATCATGTAGACATCTTCATCTGAGTTATTCAATTACATGTGAAAACCAATTTTTAGCATTGTTGGTAAGACTTGGCAAGGAAGACTAAGATTTTAGTTCTGACGGCCAAAGAACAATAAAAATTAAGGATGTATTTTCAAACACCAAAATAGACTTTAACCTATTATTACAAAACAATTTTACCTCACATGCAAATCATTTTTATAATCTTTTCATTCAGCTCTATTCAAAAACCTGTTATTGCTGCTGGTTTTCCTTTCGGGTTATGGTAAGTACAAATATAAACAAAAATACTGTTGCTCATTTTGTATTTCTTCTTCAGAATTTTTAAACAAAAATGATTAATATTATTGTCAACTTCTTCTACTGAAAAAAAGAAAGAAAACAAATAACTGAGTGAAAGACGTACTAGGAAATGTTTCGTATGTGTAAATGCACTAATATTACTGGCTGTATAACTAAATGTATCTGCTACTGATACAAGTCTTTTCCCATTTTCAAGGGAAAGACCACTAATTTGATTTCTATTGATTATTTTTTTATCGCTGTTTTGCTTAAATGTCCTTTGATTTTTTCCTCTGATATTTCTATTATCACGCTACATGCTTGATAATAACATGTTATTGAAGTTTTTTTATTATGACATCAAAATCATATTATCGTAGTTTTCTATTATGACGTCTCAAAATAGCTAAAAATAAATACTACTGACGATTTTTTTGGCTCAAACTGGAATATCAAGCGCAATATCAAGTCTCAGCCTACGGCTTCGACCTGATATTGCGTTGATATTCCAATTCTCTCAGAACAGATCATCAACAGTATATATTTATTCGGTCGTTGGATTCTATTCCTGTTCGGATAATCATTATAGTTATTATAGTTTTTATTTCACAATTGTTATGTTTGGGTCGACGATGTCCCTCGACTTCTTGTGGAGTAGATATAGGATTACCTGAGAATCATTCAAAAGCCGTAATTCAATACGATCAGAAAAAACAAAACAACACACACTTAAAATAACTTAAAAAAAAGAAAAAGAAAAAAAGAAAAAAGACAGGACAAATCAAACTCCAATAAAACCAAGATTAAAAAAATAAGTTCTCCAAAAGGGTACGGTTTTCCTATCGTACATGCATCGGTTAGCTGTATTTTATTGGAAAGGAGAGCAGGATAAGCTCACAAGGAAAACAATGAAAATCGTTGAAATGGAAACTCCGTAGTGTCAACTAACTCTTGATGGCAACCATGAATCGTCCAAAATAATGCCATCAATCTTGGTTGCAAATAACTCTGGTCAGGTAGTGCTTGTGTGACTATGCTGGACACTCTACAATAGTGGATCGATTGGAAATCATATAATCCATACGCTGATGATGCAGAAATATTGCTGCTTAGAATTGGGATGTTTACAATAGGAAAATAGAAGTAATCACAGTTAATAAGTTGCAGATTTGAAATATTTGTTGCGTCCTTTGTTCAAGTTCACTAGAATAAATGAGGCACATTTTATCAATAACGAGTAATTCTTTAACGACAAAATATCTTCCATATAGCAGAAGATAAAATGAAAGGATTGGGCTGATTTCTTCTCCTTTTCTGTAAAAGCTCTTCAAGGGAAGTTGTCGAAACCATTATCATTATAAAATTCATACGTAAGCTGTATCAATCTAGAGGTCTTAAGCTTCACACTGATCTTTTTGGAACTTGAACTTCAACAATGCCACGAGTTCATTAGGTCAAGGTCACGTCTTTGCTAAGAATTCCAAAAATTACTTTCGGGTGAAGTATCGCTGACATTGACTCTTAATAGGTAATTTGGTTTTTTGCAATATTGACCTTTGTCCGTCATCAGTGTTTCGAAAAGGGAAAAGACTTTCTAGTTATTTGTGGACAGTTTGGTATCATATTCCTGCATATGATTAATTGTACTCATAGCTAATTATTACTTTATAACGATAAATGATTTTCCTAACATCGCTTCAGTAATGCAGTTTTTCTTACTGAAAGAGGATTACCATATTATATACATATATTTTCAGATTGTGGACAGATATGTATATCATGTGAAGATTTATCAGAGGGTGAATATTGTCCATCTCATGTAAAATGTCATGACAGTGAGGTAAGAAATACCAAAAAAAAAAAAAAACGTTTGAGGTCTTTCCAATTAAGGTCGAAGCCCTTATTGTATTTCTTCTGATTATTATTTTTTTCATCTGCCCCTTTTGCGCATTGAGTTTTAAAATAATTTGCAGCATACCATAATAAATTTTTATATCTTATATTGGGGTCTCAAAATATTTTAGGGCATGTTTTATGTCAAGTGAAAATCAAGTAAAAGCAATGACATTTTCATATGAAAATAAATTCACGTTCATTGCAGGCCTAATAGACAAGATATTATCTTTGTGTGAAATTCATTACTCTCATGTACATTTTCATTTGATGCTATATATTCATGTAAATATTAAGGAAAAGCGACATGATGCTTTTCAAAACGTTTGTTTTTAATAATTTTATCCCATTATTTATTCTCCAGTTACAGAAAGGCAACGTTATACTTACATTGTATACATTCGAGAAAATTCATATCTACTGACTGACCTATAAGTATGCACCACTTGTAAAGACATCTTGCAAATATCCAATGCAGGCCTACATTGTAAAATGAAAAGAACATTTTCAAAGATTAAGGGCTTCAGAAAGATTTTACGTTAGACTGCAGTAGAAAAAAGAAAAATGGTACGAAATGATCTAAGTGTATGATTAAATATGAAAATGAGAACATACATATAAAACCCATATTTTGCTTACCTACTGCAGCAATAAGATATGCTTGCTTCATTCGGTGCTTACTTTTCTTCCTTTCTGTAACAAAGTGAAAAAAAATTCAGTTAGCGTTATGTGTAGATTTATTTAAAATTTTAAGTATGTTACTGGTTACGATCTAGGTCGAGAATATGTTATCTATTTTCTTTCTTCAGATAAATGATCAGTATATCGACAGCAACAGTATTTATCCTTATTTTTACATAGGTTTGTTATCTTCAGAAATTTAGAACAGAACAGAATGACATACGCTTTGATATGGGATGTGGCTTTCCTGAGGTATCGCTGATGTTTCTGTATTTTGTTATCGAAATTCTCTAACTGTAATTTTAATGTTTATTTGAAAGAAAACATTAAAATATTGAAAGAGTTTGTTATATTCTAATAGTACGTACTAAACATGGGAACAGTAAACAGGTTACTTTTCAAATATATTGTCGATTGTTTTACCGCAAAAGTAAAGAAGCAATAAGTAGATAAATCAATGAATGAAAAAAAAAATGAAAACAATATAAGACAGTCCTTGAAATGTGAAGAAATATGGGTGTTATATATATATATATATGAGACAAAATCTCATAAAATATACAAAGCAAAGACTAAATAAACGTATGATACCAATTTCAGTGCACACGACACGTGTTTCTGGAATAACCTTCATCAGGTACGCT
>JAOXYI010044794.1:0-12956 GCA_028566495.1 Lithophaga antillarum | reverse complement strand
ACTCTGCTACCATATTTCCAATATTAACAGAGAAACACTGGATATCAAACATCTTTCTTCCTTATACAAAAAATTATTATGTTATATGTTTGATTTGGGAAAACATTATAAGTTTTTGCTTATTAAACAAAAATATATTAAAGTACAAACCCTGGGGAAATCGATGCTTATTGTTTATCCGTTGATGCGGGTCCATTTTTCATTGATTTTTCAATGTTTCCTTAAACAATATTTTGTTTGCCCAACCAGCTATGTAATTAAAATATGAATTTAACATTATAATCTAGAAATATTCATGCTGGGTATTCCTGGTTTCATGAATAATATACAAATCTATCTAATTGTGAAATTTAACAAAGAGCTTATTTGTTTAATCAAAACGATACCCAGTACATCACAAAGTCATTTGTAAAGGAGTTTCTGATTTAAAGTTCTGCCTTCTTTGTTATATAAAAAGAAAATTAATTGGATTTCTAATAAATTAGATCCTTGCTAGACACTCATTTTAAATTAAAATTTTTGTGTTGCTGAGGTTCAAAAGTGTGTACATTTGAATATACATGTACTTTGCAGTGCGTCTAATATTAAATATCCCTGTCAATATTACCTCCCAATGCTAATGTTAAATATCAACTAGAAGAAAGACTGTAAAACTGTTAATATTTGTTGTGTTTCAATTTTCACTATTTTGGCAGCAGTCTAACTTCCGCTAAAATAAATCCCCACAGATGCAAGTTTATGTAGACTTTAACTAAAGAAATTATCCAGTTGTGAAAAATTATACCCACTAACATGACAAGAAACAGTATTCCATGAAATTGGAATCACAGAAAAATAATATTACAGTACAACAATCAGAAAATTAAGAATATATATACATTGCATTGGCATATGCAGATTTAGAGTATATGAAAGAAGCAAACAAACAAACAGATCACAACAAAAGATACAATTCATATAAAGACTGTCTTTTCACCGTAGACACAACATGAAAGAAATAGAACCCATAGATTCTTGTTTGGAACAATCAAAAATTGAGCCACTTGTTTGAATTACCAGTCTTTCCAAAATTGACTGACACACTATCTGACACTTGTCCAGACAAACTCATGACAATTAAAATCTGTCCAACAGGAAATGTCTGAACGATACAAAAGTTTTGTACGAAAAGGTACTACAAAACACAAGTTATTCAGTCAGACAGCAATCAAAAGTTTGACCTTCTCTCAATTTGTCAGACATGTCAGACAATCAGACATATTTTGGAAGACTGAAGTATGTTATGACTGGGGCATAAGATAAAATTTGCTAGCTCTAGGCCTAGTTGACAGTTTAATGGAAACTATTAACTTTAATCAAAATTTCTTTCAATAAATTTTATAGGTGTCAAACTTGAAATAACTACATCTAAACATGTTGATACACTTTTTTCCCATTAGAGGGTCAAATGGGTTGAAATATACGTTATAAGCGTGGTGTCCTTAGAGTCATATCACTTAACAAACAAAGACTATTACCCATTGCATGTTTTATGGATATAAAAGTAATCTTGTTTATAAATCTGTAATCTTTGATAAATCTTTAATATAAACCCCACACTTATATTAAATCAATGCAACTTTGGTCCGATTTGATGTTGTTAAAATATTCCAATTAATTGATATGAAAATCTTTGTCTAACGGAGAGTCTCAACAGAGTTGTTGAACCTTGGATCACCTTCTTATGAGTTAATTTGGTACAGATTTGTTAGATGGCATTACAGAATTGACTTCAGAGATTCTTGGCTCTACATTTTGTAGTTTGTGTGGTATTATTACGACTTTGGTCTCTGCGATAAGTAAATATTAATTAAATCTTTCCTGTGAAATGATTAATATACGAGTTCAAAGTTCAAGGTAACGGTATAGAAGTCATGGGTGTGACTGAGGCATTTGAAATTCCTAGTTTAGAATCTCTGAAAAGTTGAGAGATTTTAGAAAATTAATGTGAAAATCAACCCACAATGTTACTAATTTCAATCACCAGTACTCTTATACTTCAAGAACTTTGAGAAAAGAGCGAAAAATTGTTGATGTTGTCCATTATACACTTTGCACTAGATGAAGTGGAACCTTCAGTTTCTTCAGCTTTTAGGGGACTAGTAACAAACCGCCAGTTTTAAAATGATTTAATGTTGTTTAACCACTTTACAGAAAGTAGCTCTAGATCAAAATGCATCAGTTCTTGTATTAAATCATGGCGTAGGGATACAGTACTAGAAGTAGGCATCTTAATATCTTGCTGTCATTGTGGCATGTAAAATAGATTGACTACTGGTATGCCCGTTTAAAGCTTGGCGCTACACAACCATTCTAAACTTAGTTTTAATTAGGTGCTGCAGAACTTCGATCATGTTCGAATGACATACATATACATGAAATAAAATTTTTAATGAAAAGTGCTCATCTTTCTAATGGTTCGTACATCTATCATTTATGTCCATGATATTGAGTCTGCTTTTGATTACGTTAAAGGAGCTTTTTTTTCTCATGTAATCATTATAATTGTCATATAAAAAAAATATTTTTAGAAACTGCAATTAAAGCATTTGTTTCAAGATCCATTAAGATAGATTTTGAAGCTTTAATCATGTTAATTAAAAAAGATCTTTTTAGAAACAGGAATGACGTTTGCATAAATAGGTCGATTTTGTAGTCTTAATCAAATACAGGGCAGTTACAAGATCAAAACATTTTTTAATTGAGTCCCACAGTTACACAAAACAAAGTATTTCTGTCTTCGAATGATATGTACAGAGATAAATTACAATTTTCATGCAAGTCATCTCTTTCTTTTGAAATTGATCACAATCGTCTATTTACATCTAGTATTGATCGTCCGTACAGATAGCTCAGTTCCTTCGATACTAGACTAGGATGAATTTTAATTTGTTGATTTAAGTGCATCCGTAAACTATAAAAGTGTGAAGAATTGTACTTTTAAAATAACAAGTTCTCAACACCTTTGAAAAGACGGATCAATAGCAAATGATATATTTCTTTTCAAAGTGACAAATTATATCTTTAGCCCTTTGAATCATTTCACAAAGCATTTTCTTAAGCTTAACAGTGCTGTACGATTTAATGATGTGTTGAAACGTTAAAATTTGAAAAGGGCGCTAAATGCATGATTGGTCTAAAATGTTTCTATTTCAACTTTGAATTTAAGTTGTAATTCAAAATGTACACCTCTTCTTAGTGTCAAAAAGTATAAAGATATTTTAATATGCTATGATAATTTCATCCCTTCAGTACTTTTTCCTGTGCCCTTTAATGAAACATTGCTTGATATAAATAGAATTTGATATGTTTACGATATTGGGAGCTCATTTGTCCTTTGAAAGCATGTTATTGCATGCATGTATATTCCTGTAGAATATTTTGGTATAAATTAGAAGTTGATGATTAAAAGCGGTCTATTACTTTCAACTTTAAATGCAATTTTTTCTGCAAGTCCATTCAAAAGCCCATCATTTGTAAATTTATGTGGGAGAAAAAAGAGTTTTCTTCAAAATATTTTACATATAGCTTTTAAAATTTTGATAAGTATGCGTGCTTTTTAACTCTGCTGAATTCAGTGTTATGTTTATGACCTCATACATATTCGTTTAATATTTTTCTATTGAAATTTTTGTTTCAGTTTCAACAGTTTCAAAGTGATTTAAATTGGTACAAGAAATTTTAAGTCTTTACGAAGAATGTCAATGTTGTCATATGTATATACCTTTAGAATATTTTGGTATAAGTAGAAATTGATTAAGAGTGATCACTTACTTGTGGTTCAGAATGCCATTACTTGGTTTAATTACTTTTATTTTCTGTTGGTCTTTTGACAAGCCCATCATTTGTAGACACAGCTTAATCATTTTTAAAAAGAAATTGACAAATTCATTTTTAAATTTTATTACAGACTTTGAACTTTATTGAATTATCATGTTATGACTTCATAAATATTCATTTAAGTTCTGTCTGTGTAAATTTTTTGTCTCATTTCCACAAAAAAACATTGGAACACATGAAAGGAAATTTGAAATTGACTTAAAATGGTACTAGAAATATTTAGGTTTTTATGAGGGATGTCAAACGTGTTTCAAATTATCAATTATACATTTTGGGGGAGAAAAAAAGAGTTTTGATATTATTACAGAGATTTTGGACTTCATTGAATTCAGATATTATTTCATAAATGTTCATTTAAAATTCATTTTGTCACTTTTTATTAAATTTGAAATACACATGTGAACACAGGAAAGGGAATTTCAAATACATACTTAAAATGGTACAAGAAATTTTATGTTTTTAAAAGGGATATTTTAATCTTTGTTCTAAACTTCAAAAACTTTTCCAGAGATAGGGAGTTGTTCCAGTCAAGTCTGTTTAAATAGTAAATTTTAGTCCTAAGCAAGTCTGTTAAAATATTAATTTTAAAAGCGTCACATCTTGTCCAGTGTGTCTGTGTCACTGACATTTCAGTCAGATTCTTTTGCCAGTGTATAGGGACCAAAAGCTCATTGACATCAGCTGACTACATGTAAATTCCTGATGATATATGCTACGTCCATGGAGAGTTAAGATTAAAGATCAATAAATGTTACATTATGAAATGTCATCACAGATAAAAATTTAACACTGTCGTAAAAAATATAGGTCACTCTTCTCAACAGCGATACTGTCAAAGTAGAAATATGATTTTCTTAAGGAATAAGTTAGAGCTGTTTTCCATGACTTTAAATCCTTTCGTTTGACAAAGCATAGACATACATATTTACGAGTGTCTAAGCTGCACTGATTCATTCATTACTTCAAGAAAGTTTTCAAATAATGCTTACTTTGATTAAGCAAATCATTAAAACTCCTTTGCTGGTAGAAGGAACATTTGATTAATACAGGGAGACATGGGGGGAGGGTGCCTGTTAAGAGCTTAGAGACAAGGGGTGAGAAGTCATGACACAGGGGTGATAGAAAACAGAATGAAAAATTCAGTCAGTAGGTTTATTATATCATAAGTTAGAAATTGGTGGAAGTTGGCAGAAAAGTATTGGTAAACTGAAAAAATTTCTTTTTCAATAAAGCCTTATCCCAGGTTGAATGAAACCTTTGACTTGAATGTTACATTTAGTCCTAGGATGTCAAGTATTATCCCAGTTTTTCTCCTTAGTACATGTATGTGGAAGACTTGATAGATATGAGGTATATAAACGTATGATACCAATTCCAGTGTATAATTCAAAATCTTTATTTCAATGTCAAATTACTAGGTCATGATTATTTTACTTTTTTAGATGGTTGTCCTTATGGACCCTATGGAAGATCCCGATGATATCCTGAGAGCCAATCGATCCAGAGAAAAGCAGTTTGTCTTTGATCATACTTTTGACAGTAATGCAACACAGGTATTTTGTTTCATTGTTCTGTATGCTTGCCTATGTGTGTGTATTCATATTGTACAAATAGTGAAATTTTTGAAGACTTTTTACAGTGTTGAGATCCTGGTGAGGAAGGGAGGGAAGTTAACTCAGAAATGCTTTTTTGGTAGGATGAGTATAGTTGAACATGCAAGACACCCATCTTTTCATATATTTCTGAGACTTCACATTGTTGGCCTATTATTTTTACACCACTAATCCAGTGAAAAAACTCACTTTTTTCCTATCCAAATTATCAGTTTTCTTCAATTTAATACATAATGTGTCCTTCTTTTTTTTTGGATGAAAATTTCATGCTTAAAAAATTAGTAAGTTTTTCTTATCTAAATATGAGAATTATGTTACATATTTTTTTTTTCTTCAGTGGTAACCTGTTCCTATATTTGTTTGCCTGAAAATGGGTCCTATTTCAGTGGCACATCCCTATCTACCTTTATATAGGAAGTTGACCCTCTCCCCCTTTCCAGGGTTGAAATTTACTTTTTCACAACTGCATGCATTTTCTGCATGTTTGTGATACAAAAAATTTCTTCACTTGTGATAACGGAATGCAATTACTAGGAGTGCTTCGCAAAACTCAGACCATCTTCTTATTTTCTTTCACCTGAATCAATATACATGTATGTATGGGTAAACATCCCAGTGCCATTCAGCTTTAGTAGAGATAGATTTCTGATAACTTCACCTGGACTAGAGGTAAATAAAATTATCTTGACGGTGCTGATAAAAAATTAATAACTAGCAGAAAATCCCATAATTGTGGGTTGTATAAGTAAAAGTACATTGGAATGACCTATATTTTGAGAAAACTGTGAAAGAATTATAAGATAATAATGTTTGGAAATTATGTTGATCACCTGACCCCAGAAACCCCTCAAAAAGTTGATATTAAGTAGAAAAAGTGATACAAGACCAGTTATATACATATACAAAGTTAATTCTGTTGAGAATTGGGTTGTGTAATATCTGAAATATACATAAATGACCCATTTCTGGTGACATCATTTCAGGAGTCTTTTAGAGGCATAATGTACTTCAGTATAGTGTTAAAAACAAAAACCTGACCCTGTTTTCTAAAGTTTTGTTATTTGAAAGAGGTAGGACTTTAGTTCTTGAGATGAATAGTTTATTTAACGGACAAAACATAAGAATGAAGTATTAATTAGATTTTCACATCATTTTGTGAGAATATTTTTGTAAACATTTTGTTTTTTAGCCCTTAAATATGTCATTGCATGTTTTAACTGTATTTTATTGCATAATTGGAGTTTTGTGTAACTTGCATAAAATTTTTTAATGTTCCTTATTTTTCAGCTTGTAAATATTTTCAATGTATATTCCCAAATTCAAGTCAAAATTTTTTTCGTACTAGATGGAATAACTGTTATTGAATTTTGTGAAGTGTTTGTTTATGAAACAGATTACCTGAAAATCAATACTTCAAAATCCATAAAAACTTATGTTTGTATAGTCAAATGTTGACTTTACTATAATGTCAATGAAATTTAGTATTAGGTGTCTTTCAAGTATTCAAAAATCAACAAAAATATCATAAAAAGCTTTTTAAAATACATGGAATGTGACTATAATTTGTTGTATCAAAATATATATACTTTTGGTATTTTTGTACTTGATACGGCAAACAAAAATTATTAAAATATGCAAGTCAGAATCAAAGAAATTTTGAAAGTTGCTCATATTCTAAATATATGCATACTGTTAGGTCATCTTTTTGCAGAATCTTTTGTTGACTGTCTTCATTTATAACTGCCAACATTGGGTCAGAATAAAGGACATAACTTTGATAAGGTCACAATAAATTAATTATTAGTTTTCATCCAAATTTTTTCTGAAATAGGTGTGGGTGGGCAAATTTTATTTTTTATTTTTAGTGTACATTTGTATTTTGGTGGAAAATGCCTTAAAAATGAAGTAAAATGGACATATTTTCTACAAAATCAAAAGTAAAAAAAAATTTGTATTGAAAAAATAGGGGCGGACAGGACTGAAAATCTAACAATTAATTTATTGTGGCATAAAAGAAAATATTTTATTACCAAAAAAAAAAAAAATATCCATTGGGTGCATGAGTGGTAATAATTCCAAGTTTCCAGACCATTTGTTTAAAACTGTAGTTAGTTTGCAATCACAAGAAGCTAAACCTACAAGGTATTTCAGCTCCAGTGAGTTGATTAATGTGCCACATTTCATAACCTCAGACTTTCAGTTAAAATATTATTTAGAAAATTGCACTGATGACCCAGGCTGACTGTCCACATACTTGGTGATCCAGATGTATTGACCATACTACCCATTAACAAAACATAGCTATAAAAGGAATATATGTATTTGTAACCTTTGAAGTAAGGAAAATTGCCCTCCTGAAGTTTAGATCATCATTGTCAAATGAATGCAGATCAGTTTGTCTATACATATGGGTGGGTAAGCTGGCTGGTGTCCACTGAAGATTATGGTTCACTATTATATAAATGGTTGCTGTAGATCATGACTGTCAGTGGTCTTCACTTGTTTGAACACTGGAAACTGATTTGGCTATATTATGGATATTCAGTTCACACATGCATGTATAACGTGCTCACACGTGCATGGATGTATTCGAAGATGTCTGCTTACAGTAGATTAACTGATTATGGATTTTAAGTTCACATGTGCATGTATAAGAAATCTTTCTGAACTAGATTTGCCCTCAGATGTCTACAATTTAATGGTTAATTAATACTTTATCAATAGTTGATTGCGTGTTCGTTAAGTCAATTTTATTTGTACTAAAAAAGGAATTAGAACTTTATTGTTACATTTTTAATTGACATCTTTGAACTGTTATTTCTGATAACCACATTCGATTTCAACTTAAACTGCTTACGTAATGGCATGAACTCTTGTCCATTGCTGTATTTATAGCAATTATTGATCCTGAATCTATTATGAATCTGCAAGTTCAAGGTATGAAAAAGTGTTTTTCTAATAGCATCAGAGCTGAGACACCATTACCAATTTCATTTGTTCAGTGCTTGATTGTCACATAGGTATTAATCAATCTACTGTCATGTTGTACATTTCACCTAGTGATTGTAATTCCATCTGTAGTTTTAATCTGATGGGGAGAATGGAATAGGGGGTGGTGGTTGGGGGGGGGAGGTCTCAGCAACTGAGTGGTCTAGGTGGTTAGTCAGTTTTATGTGTATGGATAAGTGTATCCTGTAAATTCCAAGGTGCAAGTTTGACTGACTTTTGGTGATTTCAATAACAGTGCACTTGACACATCATACTGGTGTCTTATAACATGCTTAAGTGATAAAGTTTACCAGTTACTTGCCGAATGTCAGTATTTCTTTCTGCATACTCCAGCTCCATCACAAATAAACTGGTTGCCAATGCAAGTTGCTGAAAAATGGTGTTTAGAACTTTCGTCAATTAAACTAACTTTGAAGACTTGAAGACCATCTTCGTCTGGTATAGAGTAGAGTTTGCCTTGTTTATTTTTCAACTTGACTGTATTGATGACAATGGTGAAAGATGACAGGTGCACCAAGGAAGACCCTTTCTATATGTCTCTTTTAAAACCATAAAAAATTCTAATGTTTTAATTTCAATTTTTAGAACTTAAGGAAAATATTTCCTGGTTCTAAACACTAATTTAACAATTTCATTTCACAGCCATCTCCAATTTCTGTATGAAGTTGATAAATGTATTTTGTGAAAGTAATTCAGAGAGACACAGATTATAAACCTACAACCATGAAATTTAATGGATCAGTTTTATGAATAAACCATCCTCAGTCAATATAGTGAATTACATCGTACAAGAAATTTTAAGTTTTTCTGATCATTATGCTGCATCTATGGTAAAAGAATTCATCCTGAGTATCACTGAGTTCACAGAGGTTATGACAGTACATTAAGAGAGCTCACGACATGTACAGTAATCTCCAACTGCTTTTGAAATGGTACTAAAGTGTAGTAATGTAAGAAGGGGCTGTTAATGAGGTTCCCCTTTCCTACAATCCTGAACATAATTTTGGACTTTCCCGATTTCATGACCGTGAAAGTTTTTTAGTTGAACTCTTTAAAAGGGACTTTTTTCCCCAAATTCATTGGTTCAATTTCTTCAATTTCCTGTGTTATGCTGTTGGTTTTTTTCATATTCATGCACATTATTTTGATGTTCTTCTGTCAGGCTTTTGAAGAATTCTAGCAATCCCACATCATGCTTAGACCCTCTAACAACTGAACTTGAGTGATTCTGCTTTAAAGATGTGACACTTGGATCCCTGAAACTAGATTTTAAGGTTTATATTTGAAACTGCACACATTACCTGTGTATTGGCAGATCTTTAAAAGTTTGAAATTCTAGGTAATTAGTGCTTTACATGTACCAGTCTCAGCGGTTTAAGCTCAAAAATATGAAAGTTTTATAAAAATTGATACCATATTTTGATTAGACTATCTTCAAATTTAATTTTCAACAATTGTTATAATGATCTGGTTTGGTTTGATTTTGAGGCCCCAATAAGGCCCTTACCACACATAGTCCTTTCTATTCAAGCACTGATTCTAATGTGGTAAAACTGGACTGTAATAAAACAGAGATACTGAATTTATTTTGTGCGCAATATGTGCATTTCAACAAATAATGTCTCGCCAGTTGTGCTGGAAGCCATATATCTGGAAAGCAAAAGAACACCCAAATGTTGAAGGACTGTGACTTCACTTTAAAATTAATTTATCTGCAATTCTTTGTGCATTTGTCACTTTTTCAAACCATTGGTTGAAAATTGGTAAGCCAAAAGTCGGTAATTACTGTTACATGGTGTTAGCTACCAAGCTTCGTCAGGTTTCATAAATTTCTATGGATCATTAAAATCATTAGAGAAATGAAATCTGTAAATTGCATCTTGAATTTCAATTTTTCTCTACTCTTCGTAATTAAATTTTAAATTTTAATTAGCTCATCAAGGCTAGATAAAATTTTATAACTCTCAAGTTGAGAAATGTATGTAATCCACCGGAAACAATGTGAATTTATAATGTTATCCACGGAAAACACGTAGGCAATCTATATATTTTTGACAGTATAGGAATAATAAAAAATACAACAGACTCAAAAACCTTCTGTATCAAATTTAACCTATTGAACAATCTTCAAGGTGACATTACTAAATTTATCATAACAATTATTGTCGATTAACCAAGTGTAAAAAATTAACAGATTTTAAAGATAAAACAATAGTTTGCATGTAATGCAAAAACAAAACTATTGTCTTTTTGACATATTTTTGTATTCTTTAATGTACAAACAAAACCATTGTCTCGTTTGACATAAATGTTTCGTTATTTGATATAGCAGGGATTATTTGTGTTTCTGATTTAACACTTGATACGAGTTTTTCATTAGGTTAAGTCGTGCTGGGAATATTTATGTTGCATGTATATTAAAACGGAGCACAAATTACATGGAAAATCATAGTATCATATGTAAGAAAATGAAAAGAGTCAGTTCATGCTGAATCTATATTGCAACATGTACAAGATTATTCTATTGTACCTTTGAGGAATATATCTTAGATATTCATCCTGATTTATGTGCTAAATCTTACATTTAAACTTTGTAAATGTATGTCTCTATGTGTTTTTCGATGATTAAACAGATTAGAGTTAGGCTGCTGTACATTCTTGTTGGCAGCCTCCCACCATTTCATAAAAATGTGTAACATATTTACCTCTGATAGTCTCCCAATCTAGGTATTTTTGGGTCTGTGTCTAAAAGACATGAACACAAAGACATATTTTACTAATAATAACTTGGGTTAGGGTGTCTAGGAGATCTCAACATATGAAGCAGTTTAAATAGTACTTGGACCCACAACAGTGGTTTTAGGCTAGGGGTCATGATTCCATAATCTCAGCAACCCAGACCCCCAGTTTGAGAGTAGGCTGTGGTCTACTTCACAGTCTAACTTGTCTGACAAGTTCCTCTTTTGCTAGTGACTGTGAAAATTTTTCATCACCCCAGCAGACCATCCAATTTTTATAGTCTTTCTTATTACTAAAGCTTACCTGTCATGATATAGCTAAAATATTGCTGTAAGTGATGTTAAATACCAAAAAAACTTACTAATATCCCCCCCCCAAAAAAAAATGTCCATTAAGCACAATCAACAATAAAACATAACAGTATATTCACTAAATTCCACAGTGTAGTTAAATATAAAATGGCTGAAATATGGGCAAAAGCAGGTTTGTGGAAATATCAAAATTCTGCACTTGTCCAGGGCAAGTACAGAAAACAATCTACCTTCCCAGAAGAACTGATGTGTCCAAACTTAGTACATTAAATTGCAAGTTATTGGGAAATACTTATTTGTCCACAGGAATCTGAGACAAGTCTAACAACCGGAACATATATTTCCACAGCCCTGCACAAAGTTTTGCATAATACTGTGATTCATATGTTTATTTTTTTTATAATTTCAGGATGATGTATACAAGAACACTACTAGGTCACTGCTACCAAACATAATCAGTGGCTATAATGCTACAGTATTTGCTTATGGAGCAACTGGTAAAGTATTTATATACTATATATCTATACCTTATACCATTTAATCTACTTGGCAGTTTTTGTGAAATGATGCCGTTTAATGATCATGATGATTTAAATTCCGAAACCTGAAAGTACATGACAAGTAATTTCAGTAAATAGATTACTGATCTAGGACAACTCAAGTAAGATGTTTACTAGAATTACAGGGGTACAGCTGTTAGTGACTGTGTTCCCTGGATAACAGGGCAGTTTGATTTAGATAGGTTAAAGTGTTTACCAGAATAATTAGGTGTATTTATTTGCCTAAGAATAGCTTTGAAAAGTCATTTATTTGGGATAACTTATATAAGTTTTTTCAACCTAAGGTAACTTGGATAAGTTATTTACCTGAGATGGCACAAGTAAATTGTTTTTTTTTATTGTGGATAACATATATGTTGTTTACGTTTGATATCTTAAGTAAATTATTTACCTGAAATAACTCTGTTGAGATATTAACCTGTGGTAACTTGGATAAGTTTTTATCTGAGGTAACTGGGATACTTTGTTTAAAATACCTTGGTAACTTGTTAAACTGGTATTGCTATGATAAATTTGATTTAGAATGACTGTGATAAGTTATTTACTATCTTAATTCAATAAGGTTTTACTTTGAAAAATCCATATAAAGCATGTAAAGTTCCCTGGAATAGTTAAGTTAGATTTACCTAAGATAACCCAAATGAGTTTTTTTTTATCTTTATGGGTAATTTATTTACCAGAGTACTTGGGTAAGTTATCCTCTAGAGATACTGCAGGCTCTTGTAATTATATATTAAAATTTGCTGAAACTATTTATCAGACTAAGTGCATTTTGCACAGTCAATAAAATTACATACATCCTCGTTTTAATGACCTACTGTAATTTTATTTTTCTAATTAGGTAA
>JAOXYI010044683.1:0-12956 GCA_028566495.1 Lithophaga antillarum | reverse complement strand
TGTACCACAAAAAAAAAAAAAAAAAAAAAAGGAAAGAAAAAAGAAAAAATCAAAATAAACAAAAAGCTACACACTAAGTCATGAATTTCAGTGTATTCCCTCTATTTATCCAATTCCCGTGGTCAATATTGACAAGCTGATAAAATTTTATTTTTTTATTTATTTTTTTTATCTTGAAATTTCAAGAAACAAGTTGAAAATGCAAGAACTGAACCATCGTGAAAATTCAAGAAGCTAACTTGAAAATTCAATATATTATATTAAAAATATTAAAAGATAAATGGTTCTTTAATGCATTTGCCGAATAGTAAACTCTGCGTAACGAGCACACCCCTAGTTACTTCCCCTTTCGGAAGTCTTTTGTATGCCACGTAATTTTTAACTACGCCATCTTTTGGCAGTCGATTTGACAAACTTGACAACACATGTTGCACACGTTCATACTATATTTATTGTCATCATTAGAATAGATTGAAATCATCTTAGTTAATCATATTTTACAGTCCGATCTCACGATGAGGGATAAATTGATCGGAGTTCTCGCAGGACTGAGTTTATTTGCAGTAGTGTTTGCCGGCGAGCTGACGTTTGAGTTGCCTGATAACGAGAGGCAGTGTTTCTTTGAACAAATTGATAAAGGGGTTCAGTCTACAATTGAATTTCAGGTTTGTGATCACGAACTTGTGAGGTAAAATTCTATCAGAGTTAGTTTTTGGAAGTCGTAACTTGAAAGGTTCCATTTTAAAAGCGGTGAACAGTTGAATAAACCCACCACATCATGACGCACAAACCATATGGTACAGTTTCCTTGCATATTGTACCCCGTATAATATTCTTTTGTTGATCTACTGCAACAAAACAATAGCATGTCATATACATTTACCTGGTTTTTCTTCCCTTTTCGTTTCCATAGTTATTTTATTACATACAAACGTTCTTTTTGTTAATCCCTTTTGAGGATTTCAAGATGTTTAAGCCCAGAACCAGTTCATCCCCAAGTCAGTAATACCCCTAAACATTTCAGCCCTATGTTTATAAATGTATACAAGTAAATATATTACATCATAAGATGATCGGATAATTTTCTCATATTTTTTTTATGTATTTAAAAAAAACATGAAAAAGTAAAAATATAATCTTTATACTGCACTTTAAGCTGAACAGGTATTAAGGAAATAACTCTTGCAAAGTAATTCACAAGATTCTACTATACCATTTGGGGCCACATAGCGTCCCCAAAAATTTCAAGCAAAACTAAAATTCCCAATGAAAATTATTTGTGTGTTTATTTGAGAATTGAATGCACATGATGCATATTTTTCTAGTTTTATACAATTGTAAAAGGGAGAAACAAAGCACATCATACTAAATATGTGCAATCAGTTTTCACTTTTACATCAAATAAAGCTTAGAGGCATTTTGTTTACATCATAATGTAATTATATTGATTCTGAGTTTATTTAATGTGCTACCTACGATTTAAGTATGACATGTATATATGTTAGCAGCAATAAGCATAATTAGGCATTAAGCTTAAATCCTAGGCAATAAGCAATGCCCAGGCATTTAGTTTAGTGCCTTAATGACATCAGGCATTAAGACTAATTCTAGGATTTAAGTAAATATAGTTCTATTTGTAATAGCATGTGCAGAAAATGTCAATACATGCATACAACTAAAGCTAACATAATAATCTGAAAAACATATTTTGAAATATAAATTTAAAAATTATAACTTTTTACAACTACAAAGCGATTTTAAGTCGTATAATTTCAGTAGCATTGGTTAAAGGAAACAGCGGCAGCAGGAAATTTTTTTTCTAAATTAAGGATGGATGTTTAATGTCCATTGGGTAATCTTTCAACCATATTCAGGACGAGTACATATTAGTATCAGTGGTTGCAGTAAAATTTTAAATTGTGCGTGTATAAAAAATTGTAGAAAACGCAGGGCTGGAAAAAGTTTGCATGCTGTATTAAAAAAATCACCTGTTGCTGGTGGAAGCAATCATAGATCATCAGACAGAGAATGACTGATATTAGACAAGTTGAGCCTTGATAAATGTGGAAATACCATTTAATCCATTGATTTTATGAAACTTGTGTTCGTTCTGTTCTGTTCAGGTACTTCCCTCCGGTATATGGAGCACTTCATACGGATATGAATATTTCGGACCCCACCTTCTCCGAATGCACATACATAATGAAGTTATCTTAGGATATTACAGAATAGAATACATGTACTTTATTAACTAAGAAAGTCCCATGAGGAACATCAAACGACAAAAAAGACTAGATAAGTGTGCATGCAAACACAAAGAATAATAATAAAGAGAACAAGTTCTCTGCCAGAGGGAATCTTAAAGGTTATCATTATCCTTTGTTCTGAGTATTTTGAGCATTTTATTAATAGATGTTCTTCATCTTCAATTGCTCCACAATTACACTGCTTACACTGCCTATTTTCAATCGGAGTTTTTGGTGTTGTATACCTCCCCCTTTCAATTTCAAGTCGATGTGCACTTATTCGAAAACGTGCTAAAGTTGAACGATTCAAGAAATCTTTGATATCCAAGTATTTTTCCTGTCCAAATATAAATTTAAATTTACAATAAGTTCGGAGTTTATTCTCATTTCTATTAGTAATTGGGTTATATTTAACCATGTTTATACTATTTCTCCAATTTTTAACGTATTTTTCTCTTAATATTTTTGAGATGATATTCAATTCCCTAATACCACATGTAAGTGGTGAATGAAATACTTTTAACATATTAAGCTCCTTTAAAATAATGTAAATGCAACTAATCCAACAGTGCTGATTATTCTGAAACATTCTATAATTTTCATCTAATGCATCATTAAGAATTCTATTTGATTTGTCTGTGTGCAAACGAATAAAATATTTTATCATACTCATAATAATATCTATGTATAACGGATATCTACCAAGTTCTCCGACCACTGCTAGATTGGAAGCCTTTCCCCCTACTCCAAGAAGGTACTTGCACAATTTTAAATTAAGTTTTTCAGTTTTATGATCATTATATAAGTGAAAAATAAGGTCATCCTTACATTTTTTAATTTTACTAGTTATATTGAACATACCCCACACTTCAGAAGAGTACAGCAGAACAGGCTTTACAGTGTGATCAAAAGTTTTTAATACAGTATGTATATCGGGGTTACCATATTTGAAAATACTCTTTAGCTTGAAAAAGGCCTTTTGACCTCTGTTAAGCAGATCAGCAGTTGTAGCTGAGAAAGTACCGCCGCAGCTAATTAATAATCCTAGATACTTATATTCCTTAACACATTCTAATTTTTTACCATCAACTGTGAATGGTTGCTTAATAAGTCTACTACTTTTATTAAATATCATTACCTTAGTCTTACTATAATTCAATGACAGGCCCCAATCTGAGCAGTAATCTGAGAATCTGTTCAGACAACTCTGTAAACCCTCTGCCTTTGTTGACAAAAGTACTATATCATCTGCATATAATAAACTGTTAATTGAACTTGTACCCAAGGATACTGGATGGCACGTTTGGTCAAAAATATTGATAGAGTCATTTATAAAAATGTTAAACAATGTTGGGCTCCAGTTATCGCCTTGTTTTACTCCAATTTCAGACTTAAAACTCTCAGTTGGTTTATTTTCTCCTTTTATTTTAAGAATACTACCTGTGTACATAGACTTTATTATACTGAAAAATTTTCCTTTTATTCCATATTTCAGAAGTTTATAGAACAAAGCAGGGTGTAAGACTGAATCAAAAGCTTTCCTAAGATCAATGAAGCAAACATATATTTTTCCTGATTTTTGTAAATACTTGCAAATTAACGTTTTTAGTTTGGATACATGTAACAGGGTGCATATAACATTTATTGTGCTCGACCATGTGTCCATTAATCCGTCATTAATCCTTAAGCCTTAAGTTCTTTTCATCTATTCAGTGGATTCCAACCAAACATTCGTGGATTGTGTTATACTTACTATCATACGTTTATATTGCTATGTTTTCTTCAAAGATTGCTTTGGTATAAGGCAGACGTAGAATCCTGTTCTGTGTATTTAAAATAGAAGAACACTTAACGAATAGAACAGATTCAACAATTTTTTCTTTACCAGACCTCCGTAATCACGTGATCAGCAATTAAAAAATGGCGGTAGGAATTTGGAATATCATGCATTTGCGTTATAAGGTTAACCTTACTTTGCGGAAAATAATAAATTTTGTGCTCAAACATAGAAGAATAGTAAGTAGGTATTTTTTATCAGGGAAATAGTTTATTTTTCGATCAAGACATAAAATTTTATGAAATCGAAAGTTCAGTTCAAAATACTGTACGAAATAGCTAAAAAGTAGATCTCAGGTGATATTTCCAAGCTGAAAAGGTTGAAGATCCAATTAAATGTAACATCTAAGAATCATTAGATCAATTTTGTGCTGATTTCGAGAAAAAATATTAATATTAATTGTTAAAATCGGTGAATTTTAACAAATAATAGAACTCAAGCAATGTTTATTAAAATACAAATGTATGTATAAAGATGAAGATTACGACTTGACGCTTGCATAATTTCTAGTAAAGTGAGAAATGATTTATCTGGTGAAAAACGTACCATAATGACGAATTTTTTTATTCAGTGGACTTTGTATTTACCGTTTATCGAGTATATTTTCTATGTCAACAACGTAAAAACGTCTCTGACGCCAACATCATGACGTCATTCGTGTGATTTTGTAACGCTGTGATTTTCACATTAGCACAATTAATAAATTATTTTTAGGTATAACGTCTTAATGCCTTTTCGTTTATTTTACTCTAAAGTATATGAATATATCCCAGAAATTTTCGATTAAAATGATCCATGATATTAGAACAAATATATATTTTTAGGTATCTTACCGGACTCTAACCCAAACGATTTTTCTGTGCCAAATAGCTACATTTATGTTTTACTTTTATGCAAAAAATATTTTTGATTAGAGACTTGTAACAGTTTGAAATTCAAATCAGAGTTTACCCTATGATACACCATTTTCCACAGGCCCAGTGTTAAGAATGTGCGTTGGGGTGCATGTTATCATTTCGATTTCAATGTTTTCAGAAGAAAGAAGTTACATATGCTTATACGTATTAAATTTATACATTATAACTTTCTGGATTTTGGGGTGTTTTATTTGGCGGAAAAGGGCTCTTATCACAAATGGTCCTAGAAAACGCATATCAAGGTTTATGAATTCGGCGTCCACAACTTTACAAAAATGAATGAATTTTGCAAACCTTTGAGATATTGTTTAGCATATATTACACGCGTGGCCTCCTGTTATATTTTGTTTATATTGAGTTTTCTAGAAAACACCGTATCAATGCATGAATTGGAAAAAAAATCAGGGTATGAACTTTAGGATGTGTATATGTGCAACACCATGTTTTATTTTTCTTTAAATTTAGTTTTATAAATTTCTACATGGACTCATCGTATGGCTATATTTTCAAGTGTTATCAAAATTGAATAGATTTTTGGAGTAATTAATATTATTTTATTTCTTTGAACAATCTGCCCAACGCAAACTCAAATGATTTAGACATATGTTATTTTGTGTCCTCTGTAGGCGATCATTAGACTGATTGGAACAGAGCTTCAAAGTCTTGAAAAGGAAAATCATCACATAAAACAACTAAAATGTGAGTCTTTCTATTTTGTGATAAATCTAATTACTTTAATAACACAAAAAATATACAGTGCCAATGAACAAACATAAAGGCAAAGGACAAAAAAGAGAAAAAATGGAACATGAATTCAAAAAGAGTTTTGGGGGTAAAGCAACATTTCTTTTATGACATACTTACGGTGCGGTGAGTGTCAAAATCAGCATAGTGGTTTTAAGACGAGCTGGCCAATCCAAAGACAAAACAAAGAAGTACATGTAAATACAAAATGATAAAGAATAACTGAAATAAGAACATGATAAAATGAACTCTAACTGCTAGTTGGAAATTAATTTTCTTCGAAAAATGTCTACAACATCACTCAATTTTCAAGATTTGTAGGTAGGTATTTTGATATTGTCTTGAATCTATCCACTGTCCGCCGCTCCGTCCTTATAAAGGGTTTAGCTGCTCTTATAGTTTTCACATATATTTTTAAAACTTTACAGAATGTTTTCAGATATACTAAAAATAAGCATGTTGATGATATGTTGAGGAATTTTTCACAGATTTTTTTACTTTTGAACTTTGCCATTTGTAGGGAAATTTGACAATAATCAACTTCTACAGTTTCTCACGTACATTCTCAAAATTTGTAGAATGTTTGCAGACATAATGAACATGCAAAACTGATATTACAGAAGAATTTGATATTTTTTTTAATCTGAGATTTGGAACTTGGTCATTTTCTGGGAAAATTATCATCTTGTATAACAGAGTGAACGTGTATTGCCTAGTCAACACCTCCTACAGTTAACAATGAAATAATACATATCCCTTGTTGAGTTGTTTTCCTAATCGCAGCAACAGCAACCCCGGACATGGATATTCTTAAAGTCAGGACATTCCCTTTAGTAGTGTATCAATTTTGACACATGGACATCATGCCCAGGAGGGAAGTTTATTGTTTCAAAATTTCAAATAATATTCTTTTTTGCCAAATTAAACAGCTACTTGACGTTTAGAAACGCTTCGACCAAAACTGTTGTATATAGAATATCGTTGAGTCTTCGTAAAATGTCATAAGAAATTTAAACTTGTACAGTGTAAAACTTGTCGCCGCGTTTCACTGTTAATGACAAATTGGAGCTAGTCAATAGAGGTGGAAAATCTGATAACATTTTCCACTTAAAGTAATTTATTTGATATCCAGTCATATAAGAACTGAAATATATTATCCCGCAGACACTGACAAGTTTTTAAAATAACACCAGTTTCTGCGAGTACTTAAAGGGGTGTTGTCCTCACCAAAACTGTTTCTTTACTACACCGCCTTTTATAGCATGAAATAGTCCAATAAAGTATATCATCTTAGGGAATGCAATTAGAAGCTTATTATTATACCCCCCTCAACGAAGTTGTGAGTGTATACTGGAATCATCTTGTCCGTCCGTCTGTCCGTAGACAAAATTTTTTCTGGGCATGCATTCGGTTATTTTTCAATGAATTTTTGGAAACTTTATAGGAATAATTCTTTGGGTGTCTACATGTGCACAAAGGGTTCAAATTTATCAAAATGGCCACCGTTGCCATGGAGACCAAAAGGCGGAAAAATGAAAAATATTCCAAATTTTAATGAAGTTTCCCAGGAATAATCATTAGGATGTCTACATGTGCAATGGTTTTTTTTTTTTTTTTTTGTTTCCAAAATGCCGTTGTTGCCATGGAAACCAAAGGGGGGACAGGAATTAGAGTCAAGTATTGTGAAACTGTGCAGTATTAGTTAGCCATAGGATAACAGCTCTAGTTTATCGAGGAAATATTGACGCTTTGCTTCCTCTCGTTTTCAAAGCATCGTTTTTATATATTTAAGTTGTTTTCATATTTCTATTACAGGTGCAATATTGAATTTACATCCAATACAAATAGGAAATGAACGCCTGTTTCAGTTTGTGCAACTTGCTGATAAATACTCAGCACAAATACTGTCACAGTTTATAAATGAATACTGTGATTTTAAAACTATATCCTTTGAAGCATTTCTTGCACAACATAAGCATGGTCTTTTCCACAAACGTTGCAAGACAAGTTCATGTTGTCATTGTAAAAAATTGAAATTCCCTCCTTCATTTATTAAGGCAATTCCAGAGAAGCTGTGGAGGAAAATCTTTATTGTAAAAAATGAACACACGAAAAACATCAACAGTGATGTCCATGAGATCGATAGTGAAGCAACACGTTTAAAACATAAACTGTGTAACCCAGCAGAATGCGCAGAATGTTTTGAGACAAAACGTAGCATTCAGGTTGATATATGTAGTACTGATGTGTCCCTTGCCTGCTCTTTAATCCTTCACATTCCAGATCTTCTGGAGTACACATCGACAAAGTTGTATAATTGTCGATTCGACATTTTTCTGAATACATTAAGGTACAAACATATATTGTATCATGCAATGGAAAAACAACAATGTTGTCAGTGTAAAACAGCACCAAATACGGAGATTATTTTAAGACAGATTGACTGGACAAATTTATACAGAAAATGCGACACTTTTGACGATTCATCGTGTGCTAATAGTGAATGCTGTTGTAAATTTACCGCACGTTCGAGTTCAAGAGTCGATGATGAAACTATTCTGTATAAAATTTTTTATTTAGTTGGTCCTATCAGTGTTGTCAAGTCTATTGGTGGAGACGTGTTTAATTACTTCATAAACGGGACATTAGATAACGAATTGCTCTCAGACGTGTGTGAAAAAATAACGAATGCTCACAAGGAATTGCTAAATATAATACACAATGATAAATTCAAAACTACCATAAAGGAAGAATTAGAATCATTAAATGCTCGTTCTGTATTGGAATGTGAAGAGGTTGAGAAGTTGCAAACGTGGATCGATAACAACGTTAACGAGAAACAGGTAATGCGTATATGGTACATAAAATTAATTATGGTATTTGTGATACTATACTACTTGTATTTATTTTGCAGTAGGACATGGCTTTACAATCATTAAGGGCAAATGTCAGTTTTGCTGTATTTTATTGTTTGACAAGATCAGTGATCTCTTTTAAAACGATTAAAATATTTCTATATCTTTAATGAACGAGAAAAATCAGAATTCGTGAACTTTGTGTGGAATAATTTCAGACATACATGTATACAGTACGTTAGTATTAATATCTTATACAATATAAAGAATAAAACACACCAACAAGTGAAATTTCCATTCGAAGGACGAAACGTGCCAGTTTGAAATGTCTGCAGCTGTGTACCATTTCCCTTTCTATGTCCTCTTCTTTGAATAACATAAAATTTGATTCCCAATATTGAGAATAGTCTGCAACTAAATTAAATAAGGAAGTTAGATTTGTCAGACTTGGAAAGTGAATATATATTAGTTTCTGCCAGACCAGGTTGTATCCTTAATGATACAACGTTACGGATACCAGTCTTGACAAACCTACTTATTAATGGCATCAAATCGCGGAAACTGGGAGACAGTGTACATATGGACCAGCTAAGATGGCAGCGAACAGAAAACACCTATTTTATTTACTAGAAAGCAAGAATAGAAGGCGATTTGTGCCGCTAATCGTTGCGATGTAATATTATACAAAATGAAAAATATTCCACCTGCGGAAACCCTGTATTTATTTGTTATTCATGTTCAAATAAGCACTCCTTACTTCAAGATTGAGAACTGAACAAGACCACCTACAGATTAGGACATCTCGTTTTTAGTTAAAATCGTATCTCCCCCAGAACCTAGTCTCAAAGCCAAGCTGCAGAACGAGCACAATATCCGACATGAGATTGGATTACCGTGTCGTAATGTATTATGTCATCAGCTTTGGATAAATACCAGTAACATATATTTAATATGTAAATCAAGGTAAAAATGTAATGTTGGATCAAAGGAAATGAAGGGATTCCATACACATTAATCTAATATTGTTTTTATTAATGTTAAGTATTTAACACGATGTTCAACTACATTCATCAATTGATTTCAAATAACATGTATGAGAAAATAACTTCTTGACATGAAAATAAAATGACAGCGCGAAACAATGTTAAATAGATAAAGTTCGATGCACGCTCAGGGTCATGTATTTCGTTTTCAATGAAGTAGAAGGAAGAAGAGATACATACATGTATATAATAGCTACTAAAGTACGTTTCACCTAACTGAGTCTCTCACATTTTGGTAATTATTTTCATAGATAACATAAGAAGAAATACAAAAAAGTTATTTAACTATATTGGCAACTTGACTCCACGACAGAAATGTTACTGTTTTTGCCGCTATTGTGGAATTTGACATTTCTGAAGTTTTCAGTAAGCATGAAATATCCAATATCTCATGATTGTAGACAAAAAATTTCTTTTGTATTATGTTAATATTAGTATTCGAAAATAAAATAAATTATTAGATTTAAGAATTGCTGAAAACCTTTTCCCCCGTGATTAAGATCAGTTACAACGGGGAAAGCTAAAATTCCGCCGTTTTTCCCAGGAGTGGAGGAAAAAAGCGGAAAATTGTGAAATCCAAAATATACAAAAGTTGCCATAATATTTTTCAAGTATTTATATCATTTACTCTTCAGATATTTTTTAACATGAATGAAACGTGAGAGATTTAGTTCGGTGAAACGTACTTTAAGATATACTATACCTTTAACGTCTTTAATGCTAGCTAGTCGGTAGTTACGAGCCACTTCCCTCCTTTTGATAGAAGTTTAATAAAGAACTATTCATAATAAATCCAGTGTTCGTGTGATACTTTGCATAATATTGCACGGTACATTATTTGATGCTCGCATGTGTTATGAAATGTAAGTACCTCACTTACATTAAAGGCGTACATATCGCGAAAAAGGACACAACAAGGAGACAAGATATCCAGACTTGGTACAGGCACTAAATAGTGATGTAATTGAAATCGTTGTCTGTGTACCAAATTTTCCAACTTTCGTATCTCGACTTTTTGATTTTTTGGAAACAATGTCAGGATTCAACATTTTTAACGCCTTTATGACTGGGCCACATATATTCGTTAAATTTCATTGAAACAATTAAGCCTAATTTGACATATTTTTCTTTGCTTTGGTGTTTCAATGAAGTTTCTCTGTCCCACTGTTCCTCTTCTAAGAAGTTTTTGTTACCTGTGTGGTTGTTTATACTTTACCATTCCAAGCTGGAATCACTTGCCGAATTCAGCCTTAAAAATTGTAGTACCAAGGTACAAAGCCAGA
This sequence comes from Lithophaga antillarum, assembly GCA_028566495.1. NCBI lineage: Eukaryota > Metazoa > Mollusca > Bivalvia > Mytilida > Mytilidae > Lithophaga > Lithophaga antillarum. Next base: position 2,031 of record JAOXYI010044683.1, on the reverse strand, counting down.
AACGGATAATCAAACCTAAAAAATGGACAAGATGGGGAAGTATGAATATAAAGTTGGAAATGAAACCTATACTAGTATCTGACTGTATTATACCTATTTATTAGTCCCCTACGGTTCCCGTAGGGGGACTATAGGATTGCTCTCCGTCTGTCCCTGAAAGATGTTACCACCTCTATCTCAAAGACGGTTTTAGATGTACCTTTCATATTTTGCAGTTGGGTAGTGGACAATAAGGGCATGACGCACGTAAAATATTATTTTCAGAAAATTAAAGATGGCCATTTTTATGACATCTTAGCGACGTTTTTTGACGTTACCACCTAAAGCTCATACATGGATACAGATATTGCTCTCATATTTTGCAGTTAGGTAGTGGACAATAAAAGCATGATGCACTTCAAACATTTTTTTCGAAAAGTCAAAGATGGCCAAACGGCGGCCATTTTTATGATATTTTGCAACTTTTTTACGTTACCACCTGAAGCTCATTCATGGTTACAGATATTGCTCTCATATTTTGCAGTTAGATAGTGGACAATAAGAACATGATGCACTTCAAATATTTTTTTCGAAAAATCAAAGATGGCCGAACGGCGGCCATTTTTATGATATTTTTGTGACTTTTTACGTTACCACCTGAAACTCATACATGGTTACAAATATTGCTCTCATATTTTGCAGCTGGGTAGTGGACAATAAGAGCATGATGCACTTTAAATATATTTTTCAAAAAATTAAAGATGGCCGAAACAACGGCCTTTTTTATGATACTTTAGCGATGTTTTTTGACGTTACTACCTGAACCTCTTGCATTGTTTCAGATATTGCTCTCATATTTTGCATTTAGGTAGCGGACAATGAGAGCATCATGCACGTCAATTTTTTTTCTCGAAAAATCAAAGATGGCCTAACAGCGGCCATTTTTATGACATTTTAGCGATGTTTTCTGACATTACCACCTAAATCTCGTACATGGTTTCAAATATTATTTTGCAGTTACAGTGGACAATGAGAGCATGATCCATATTCAACGTTTTTTGTGGAAATTCAAAGATGACCGAACAGTGGCCATTTTTATGATATTTTTACGATGTTTTTTTGACGTTACCACCTCCACATTCCTGTAGACATGGTAGAGGAACTATAGGTCATGGACCATTTTGATGATATTTTAATTACATCGCTTGCACACACTTCTGCATTCAAACATTTTCAGAATCGTAGGGGACATGTTTTGCTTTGCAAAACTTAATTCAGTTGTTAGGATTGGACATTCGGATGGACGGGGATAAAACAATATGCCCTAACTGTTCGTCCTGGGGGCATAATAGCATTGTAGAATTTGATTTACAGTAAACTGGTACGAAAAGGGGAACTATAAAGCAGTTTTCTTTTTCATTTGGAAACGCGTGACATTGGGTAAAAATGGATATTGCAAACAACAAGCATTAAATAACATATTTCCTTAGCATAAAATATTGTTCCGCAAAAAACAAAGACAAAATTATCTGGTGAAAAAGACAAACGAACGGATATCATGCACTCACAATGAATAAAGATCTCCTTCTTAAAGCATTAGTAATATATGTATACTAAATGCTCTATCGATTAAAGCTATTCTATTTTGTATAAGGTTTTATTTTCACGAAAAGGCACACTGATCTTGACCTTCGATGTTTTTGATGAGATACCCTGCTGATCTACAGTATAAATGGTAATATCTTATCATCTGATAAACATCGTATTTTTTTAGGTGTATACCCACGGGTGATCTACGCTTGAAGTATTAATATTCTAGATAGAAATATATTCTAGTGCGTGAAAATAATGTGGTTATGGGAACTTGACATTTATGCTTTGAGAGCGCAAGTTAATGGGTTTTAATCTATAAAAATCGGTAATCTTAGTTTTTTTGTGAGCTGTAGTTCACCTTTGTTTCCAGTCTGCTCTGGAGATATTCACCACTTAATCACATACATGTACAATAATCCCATTGATAGTTCCTTAACAATAATGATGTTTTGATTGATG
>JAOXYI010044576.1:0-12958 GCA_028566495.1 Lithophaga antillarum | reverse complement strand
TACCAATTTCAGTGCGCACGACACGTGTTTCTGGAATAACCTTCATCAGGTACGCTCGAGACCAAAAATATTGGGAGCCAAATATATAAAACGTTTGGGAGCATTAAAACCAAAAAGGACCTAAACAGAACAGCCAAATCCTGTATAAAAACTATCAATTCGTGGGTATTTATTTTCGCGGAAATTATTCTGCCTCCGGAAAATAGCGAAAATTAAAACACCGCAAATAATACTTTTACAGTACTCTTCATAGCTTTTCACAGTTTTCATCCCTTTTTACAAATGAAGAGAAAATGTAATGATAATACATAGTAAATTATGTTGCTGACTTCGGTGCCATTAACGAGGCATTATCGAACGCTCCATTTTCCTCTGCGTTTTTGATTTACGATGATATATTTCATATTGTTAATTATATGAACTAATACCTATGATTTTACATTGTATCCGATTTGATTCGTAACAAAACTGTTACCATTCGTCGCAGAGATAAACCGTGGATGTCTAAAGAAGTTCGACGAGCTTTCCGAAATCGAGACAGAGAATTTAAAAGGTATAAAAGAATACCATCCGATGTCAACAAACTGAAATTCTAAATTGCACGACACGAGGCAAATAGACTCAAAAGAGAAGCTATGAAACGGTATGAAACCAAGTTTATTGATAAGATTACGGATCCTACATTATAGTTTAGACACCAAAAATTTTGGTCACTGAGTAAGGGTATTCTGGGTCGAAATCTCAACACAATATCCCCCCTTTGATTGATAAAGGTAAAACTTTTTTCTGATGATTTACACAAAGCTGAATTGTTTAATGAACTTTTTTCCTCTCATATGCAGTTAGATCCTAACCAGTCAACTCCTTTACCAGATTTTCATTTGTTGTGTGACATTAAACTTGGTAGTATCCAAACAGATGAATCAGAAGTACTTACACTTCTCCAGTCTATAAATATTAATAAGTCATCGGGTCCTGATGGACTAAATAATATCATCTTGAAAAGATGTTCTCATGTTTTATGTAAACCATTTACTAAGATATTTATTTTTTCACTACGTCATGAAGTGTTCCCCCTCTATGTGGAAAGTATCTAACGTTTGTAAAGTTTTTAAGAGTGGTGATAAACAAAGTGTTCTAAATAAATCGCCCTATTGCTTTGTTATCGTCTGTTTCAAAATGTCTTGAAAATATTATATATAAGCGTTTATATGACCATTGTATGGAAAACAATTTATTGACTGAAAACAACAGTGGCTTTAAGCAAAATGATTCCACTATAAACTTACTTATTAATATTACTTATAAGATTTACAAGTCCATTCATGATGGCAATGATGTTTGTGTAATATTTTTAGATGTATCTAAAGCCTTCGATAAAGTCTGGCACGAAGGCTTACTTTTTAAACCTAAACAGATTGGTGTTTGTGGTAATGTTTTAAAGTGGTTTACAGAATATTTATCATGTAGATTCCAAAAAGTAGTTATAAATGGTAGAAGCTCTAGCAGAAAGTATTTTTATGCGGGTGTGCCACAAGGATGTATTTTTCCTCCTTTACTCTTTTTGATCTATATAAATAATATAGATATTGGCATAAACAGTGATATTAAGTTGTTCGCTGATGATACTGCATTGCTGAGATCATTTGTTAATGATCAGGATATTCATGTGTTAAATGAAGAGCTTGAAAAACTTAACTGTTGGTCCCTTTCTTATTTTGAACAGTGTTAAACTCATGTAGGTTAATTCCCACAAACATATAGGGTACCTTTCTTGGGGTAAACATACAGCAGAAAAAGCCAAAAAAGCTCATCGTCGATTAGTCATTATGACTCGTATAAAGAGGTATTTACCACGATTATGCCTAGAAAAATTATATAAATCCATGATACGGCCAGATCTCGACTATGGTGATGTTATTTATGGTAGTTGTACCAACTATGAGTCAGATATTCTTGAAAAAGTTCAGCGACTGCTGCAATTTTGATTATAGGTGCTTTTAAAGTAACAAAACATGAGAACTTATTAAACGAACTTTGCTTATCATCGCTTAAAAGTCGACGTAAGATGAATCGTCTAAATCTTCTATACAAAATCAAATACGGAAAATGTCCGAATTATTTGATAAATACTTATCCACTTGTTGGTAATAATACTCAAAAGTATAAATTTAGAAGGCCTAATTATATCATTCCGCCATAGTCGAGAACTGCTACCTTTTCGTCATCTTTTTTCCCCAGCTACAATCAGGGACTGGAACACATTGTCACAACATATCAGGGAATCAGACACGATATCTGTATTTAAGAAAAAACTTAAGGAATTAGAGACCCCCCTTGAACCACCTAAATATTTTTCTTTTGGTATTAGGCCGGGAAAAATTTACCATACCCGTCAATGTCTCGGTTTAAGTGGTCTAAACGACCATTTGTATAAATAAAATTTAATAGCGTATCGTAATTGCAGTCGTTGCAATAGTGGCGTTGCTGAGACCACAGATCACTTTCGGGTGTTTTGTCCGAGATATAACGATATTTAAGAAATTACAAAAAATAATTAGTCCAAATGTAAACTTTAATATTTTTGTGAAGAACTGTGCACATTATTTAGTCAATTTGTTGTTATTTTGAAATGAAGAATTAACAATTGATGAAAATTCGACAATTTTTAAACTTGTTTTTTGAATATTTAAGTAATAGTAGAAGGTTCTAACTTGTGAATGTCTGATTTGATACATTTAGTTTTCCAATACATGTATGTTGCTAAATGTCATACTGATTGTATTTGTTGTTATATATTGTATTTGTCTTGTCTTGTAAATATGTCTTGTTTTTGTATGTGTTTGTTGAAGAGAGCTACTCGTAGCCTTATGACTGTCAGTTATCCTCGTTAAATAAATAAAGTATTAAATTAAATTAAATAGAAAATCAGTAAATAGAAATGAATGAAAATATCAGTTTCACTGGTCAGTGAAATGTAATATCGAAAAATGAAGATGTTTAATACACAGAAAAACTGCATCAGACTGTATCTTCTTATTACGAGGCAATTGTATAAGATTTAAATTTTCAACACTGGTTAAATTAATCTTTAATCAGTGTTATTTCCAATTTATTTTACTAGATTAGTCTTGGTTTTAGTGCCACTTCAGCTGCTGATGCTGTCGCTCTTGCTCCTTCTCCAACACCTGCTGGCTATTCTGTTATTTGGTACCTCGACAGTCAGTATTTCTGCGATGACAAGGATAATGATGACGAATTATATCAATGAATGTTATATATAATTACTTATTCGATCTGTGAGGGACTATTTGTTATCTTAAATCAATTGAGATCTTGTATAACTAGAACCGAAACTGTATACATATACATTTAAACAGAGGAGGCTTGTATTTAATTAAAGGTCAGTTTTAATGAGGATACAATCATGAAATTAGTCTGTAGTTTCTCTTTTGATTGATATTATAGTAGTCCTAAGTCCTTGCGGCAAAAATTTGTCAAAAACTAATTTAATGTAGATTTAGGCTCATATACTCCACATAATGCATGTTTCATTCCAGTATGATTTAAGATGTGGCGAGAGGATTATAAAACGAAAAATAAAATCAAGAAATTAAATGGCTTTGATCTGTGAAATTTGATTTTGGATTTTGCGTTCAAAAATTGAACATAAATGAACGGATACTCGGCACAAAAAAACGCGAAGGAAACTAATTATTTTGTATTTTTTTCATTAGTCAATTTTGAAAATACACATGTATGTGCAAGAAAAACCGCGGAGCCGCAACTTCCGTGTTCCAGTCTATCATTCTCCGCGGGTTTTATGTAATATTACAAGTGATACTTCAATGTAGATAATGATGACTACAAAGGGCATTCAAGATTCCTTAGTCGATACAATCAGACAGCAATAAGAACAACAAACGAGAGGACAACAACAGCATTTGTAATGATGGTACTAGTAAGCCAGTACATTGTAATACTGGCATATCAGTGCTGTTTATCAACTATTTTGTCAGAGTGTTCTATGAACAATAATAGACGACTGATATCTGTAATACTAGAGATCTAGAAGTATGAAACACCAGTGAAATTCTAAATAAATAATAACGAAAAATCAGTATGTGTAATACTAGTATTCCAGTATTCTTTACTCACAGTACTGGTAAACTATTATCTGTAATACTGGGAAACTGGTCTTGTACTGTTGTAGATAACACATCACCTGACTATAGTTGGACTACCTGTAAACTGACCTGCAATGCTAAGTCACGGATATGATCTTTAAACGGTGACTCTGCCTATTTAAGTTATGTTTCACTGACAATAGAATGCCAGAGAAAGAAAAGAAATGAATAAAAGTAAATACTAATACTGTTACATGAGAGTACATGTACTGGTATTTCAGGATTTTCATCGTAGTACTAAGAAGCAGTATTATAGAGGTGGAACAAGAACTATTAACTAACATTCCTACTGTCTTCCTGTATTGTGGTGAACACATTACTGGAAGCAATAATTAGTACAATGCTTGATGAAAAAATAACAAAAGTATTGTTACAATAGGAATTTTCCAGTATTGGAAGAGCATATTTATAAATTCACCGAGGATTTCCCTCCCTTAAAAATATCGTGATCTTTAGAAGTAATTAAAAAAAACTTGCCTATAAATCCTATGGGTCTCACTATGAAATTTTTGTGGTACATAAGCTCGCACTATTTCTTGGCGGTCCGATTTCACTATTTTGGGGCAGTATGGAGAATTGGCAACTACTTTTAAGGGGTCATGATAAAAACTGTAGTATTTTTAAATGATATTTGGAGATCTATCTTTTAGTAGATATTTTTGGAGGGTATTTTAACTAAATGGTTTTTTTTATAGGAGGGGTAAAAATTTTGTCTCCTGACGAGCGTACATATTATAAATCTTTCAGAGTATATACCTCACTTTCCGGGCTAGAAAGATACCAGCATCCAACAGAAAACCTGATAGATATAAATAATTAAACAAGAACATTAGGAATATTACACATTTAGCAAAATTAAGAAAACAGAAGGGAAAAAGTGATTAATTTAGATACCCCAAAATGACAAAATGTCTTACTCTGCATATGAAATTTGTTAGAGAAGACAATACTCATACTTTACGAAAAGGGACTTCACGTTCACTTTGCTTTTCTAAACTCTGCTGTTATTTTTGTGGTATGCTACACAACTGATGCATTTCTTAATACCTATCCATCTACTCAAACGTTTTATGTATTTGGCTTTCCAATATTTTTGGTCTCGAGCGTACCTGATGAAGGTTATTCCAGAAACATGCGTCGTGCGCACTGAAATTGTATCATACGTTTATCTTGATGTGTGAACATTCTTTTCTTACAGTACACATCAATGATACAATAAAGATGTCGCCACAAAAATGATATACAAAAGAACTATAACAAGACAATAGAAAAACATCATGTGCTCCGAAAGAGAATGCATATTTTGTTTCGTAGGCGTCTTGATTTCTAATGGTCAAACGTTGTGTAAATAGAATGTGAAGATTACTAAAGTTAATGCCTACAAAATCATACATCCAGAGGACCAGATAAAACCATTACTAACAAAGGATTAAACGCAATCACAAAAGTGGAAGCGAAAAATAGTAACAATGCTGAAATCAAAACTTAGGACAATACAAAGTCCTATACAAACCTGGAGTGAAATCCGACTCTCTGGAATTGGAAGCATGACTCGCTGCATATGTGACACCCGTCGTGTTGCCCGCTAACAAGTCACAAATCAGGTAAAGAGAACGGTAATGACTACAATACATAATTATCTGTGAAATGGACCACCAACTCATGATGGCGACCATAAAATTTCCGAAGTGATGGCATTAATTTGGGCTAAAAGAACGTTCATATGTAGAAGTCACAAACTGGTAACTCATAATCACTAGCCTAACCCCGCTATTATGGGTTCGGGCCCCTCTAGTCCCGCTTCATATATTAAGGTTTTCAGACCAATGGTCGGGGTTTCACCCGTCCACTGGTCAGCTGTCCAAGTTTTTATCCTCAGAAGTCTATTAGTCACGATATAGCTGAAGAAAAAAGAGAAAAACAGTGTACATTGTTATGATAGGCAACATGTTTCCAAAATTAGTTAATACGCGAACATTCCGTGACATTAACTAATATGTGATGTGAAATATACCTTTTTCGGATGATGATTTTAGTTTCAATTTAATTAATTATACTGAAATAGTTAATAAGACAAAAGGATGTGGCCGTGAACTGCAGATCATTTGACACATAAATTCAATACCGAAAAGAATGTAGATAACAAAATGGGAAGTATATCATGGTAAAACCTAGCTTAACGCGATTGTGATCAATTCTCGAGTGCACACATCCCACCATTTTCAGGAAGTGTATAAAGTACGTATATTGCTGTCTGCAGTGTTCATTACATTGTGTAAAATACGATGCAAATTGTCTACGAAAGAAATAGTTTAAATGAAGATGATATACATGTAGTAATGTCACCAAGACCCATAACAAATTTATAAATGTCCACTATTTATAAGAACATGCGGATGAAAAGTGATATTTTAATGGTTGTCCATCTTAAATTCCGTCCATTAATAATAAAGATTGATATATTGTTATGTTAGTGGACTAATTCCCCTCTCAACTTATATATAGTCTGGTCAAGATTAACTTACTAATTGTTCATGTGGTGGTCAGATGAAAGAACAAAAGAACGGTAAGTTACATGTATCTGTTCGTAATAACTTTTAGCAAGAAGATTTCATGTAGTTTTTTCGTTTATTTTTCACGAGGGGATGGCCGAGTGGAGAAGATTGCTGAGTCATGATCACTACCCTTATAGCACTGTCGTAGGTTCGAGTACTCCTCGCCAGCTTCATGTTTAAAATTTCCAGACACCTACATGTATCCAAGATCGGGGGTTTCGCTGGCCAGTCTTTCCTCCCCTAGTAAGTCTGGTAGTCACGATATAGCTGAAAACTGCTGAAAGTGACAATCATGCTGAATTCATTTTACCAGTCACCGATTTTGTGATATGAGCGGGGTTACCCTATCCCGGATTGATAAGAATAGACTAAAACAAATGACATGACAGAATTAAAGTTTCTGCAAATGTTCTTAGCAAGATAGGTTAATATAAAAATAAATTTGAAGCAAACCAACACAAAATTAAAATATGAAATGAATTCCAGTTGAAGGCGGTTCCAAATATGGCACCGGAAGGATGTTCCATGCTCTAAACTGTACGGGCAATAAACAAGGTTTCTGTACAACAACTATCCTAAATTACTTGTATGACTGAGGCACGCTTGCAATCAGTTTTGAATTAGATATTCCGGAATAATGGAAACACCTTTTGGTTTTAAATGAAATTTTAATGGGAAAGAAGAAAACAAAAGATTCCGACAAAAATGAAATGTCCAAAGTTAGAATATCCTCTAGATTTAGCGAAAGGACTGAAGTAATTAAACCACATGCAATAAAAACTATCGTTTCTATTTCAGAATGGAAAGTTGTCATTGAAAGGCTAAAATCTTCACATTTACTTCAAGGAATCTCTTATTAACGGTGATGCTTTTTCAATAAGAATTATTTCAGCTATTTTGCTTCGAGAAAATGTTGATGGATTTGATATGAATAATTTTGAAATTTCCATAATTGTTAGGTATTTTCAATTTTAATTCAACCATCACTGTATAAATCCCTCGTTACAGCTATCAAGAATTGTTTTCGTACATTCTGCACTATATTGGTACAAAAACAAATCGGTTACAAATATTATGTGCGGGACAGCTCGTCACTAATTTTACAAATACGGAGTCGATAAGATAAAATCCAACATTCTGAACACGCTGTGTCAAAAGTAGTGTTTTTTTGTTGTTTTGTTTTGTTTTTTTTTTGTTTTTGTTTTTGTTTTTTTTTGGTATTTTTTTGTTGTTGTTGTTTTTGTTTTTTTCATAAATCGGATCTTACGGGTTTAATTTTCTGTGCTATACCCTGAGCACCAGATTTACTGAAGAGGAAAGCCAGCTGATCGGTGAAGACCTCAACCTTCGGTAGGTGTCTTGAAACCTTAACACATGATATGTATCGTGTGAGGCTCGAACCCACTACAGCAGTGTTAGACTAGTGGTCATGAGTCAGCAACCTTAACCACTCAGCCATCTAGGCCCTGAAATATTAATAAAATTCTAGTAACAGCCCCCATTCTGCATTTCCCCGCACTTAAAAATAGATGATATAAATTCATTTGAATTAATATATATACAATTATTGTAGTCAAGTACTTTTTACATATGAAGTATGTCTTCAGTGATTTAATTTGATATAAAAATATACTGAGTAAAGGGAAATGGTGGAATAAACTTCACAATGGTCCCTTTGAAGAGTTCTCTTACAAGACCATTTTGTTATATAACACAATAATGTTTTGTAACTTGGTTGTCTTTTTGCAGGTGGTTATCTTTTAATAAGGACAATGATTTACTGCAAGTGAAAGGGATTGAACAGTAGTATAACATCCTTTAAACCGAAATCCCTAAAACTGCGGAAAATATCCATTTAAAAAGAAAATTGGTCGCATTTTAATTTGATGTATTATGCATAGATCCCAAATTTTAGTTCTCGTTTCCAAGTAATGCTGAAAGAGTTGCAGGACATTCGTGAAATGCATAGCCCAATAACAGAGAGAGTAACCAAAATTCTGAGATGTTTGGATCAAGCTATACATATACCGCAATTATCAACCCAAAATTTAATTCTCATTTTCAAATCGTGCGAGAGTAGTTGCAGGAAGCAACTGCAAGGTTGATCTAAGGCCATCTTTGTAGGCCATCCCTTGAAGGGAAGCCGTCAAAATTCTGAAACCTTCGGGAAAATATACACATGAAGTGTAGGTAATACTCCAAGTCTGAGTTTTCTAATTCATATGTGATAGTAGTTGTGGGACAATTGTAAAATTTGGCCGGAGGCCACCCATGTAGCCCTACCTTAAAGAATGTTTTAAATCATTTTGCACAATCTAGAGGTGTAATGTAATTATTAACCTAAGTTTCAATTCTCAGTGCCTGTATAGTGTTGAGAGTAGCAGAGGGACAGTTATTAAATCTGGCCCAAGGCCGCCTACAGAAGGGGATACTAACAAAACTCTGAAACCTTTGGCACAACTACACATAAAATGTTATTATTAACTCAAGTTTCAATTCTCTCTTCCTAGTTTTGTGCATGTAGCTGCGGGACAATTGTAAATTGTGGTCTAAGCTCATCTATGTAGCACCACCAAGGGACAATATTAAAGTTCCTTTGGCACACTCTACCTTTATAGTGTAATTATTATACCAAGCTTCAGTTCTCTAATCCTAGGGCTGACAGGGTAGTTGCGGAACAATCGTAAAATGCGATCCGATGCCGTCTGTGAAGCCCATGCTACCCCAAGGTGAGATATCAAAATTCCGAAACCTTTGGCACAATCTAGTGTAATTAGTGTAATTAATTACATGTTTCAGTTCGCTATTCCTAGTATTGTGAGAGTCGTTACCGAAAAATCGTGAAATGGGTCCCAAGACCATCTGTGTAGCCCTCACCAGGGGTTCCATCAAAATTCCGAAACCTTTGAGTCTACTACTACAGTATTATTACTGAACCAAGTGTTAAGTACAATGTACGTTGCTGAGATAATGTGGGACATTAATGGACATACAAATGTATACTCACCGTAAGGACGGATGGACGTACGTACGTACGACGGCACCAAAACATGATTTCCATGTTATTACTAGAGCGGGAATAATCAGTCTCCTCTTGATGACAGTCTGCATACTTCACAAACAGAAAACGTACTCTGTAGTCGTGGTTCACCATTTATTAACAACACTCACAGTTACAATTCGCAACGTTACAAATGTAAATACTAAATAAATTTGAAGTTTTGCATTCATAAAGTGGGTACTGTGAGTCTATGTTCACAAATGAAATACCCCATAATTTCAAAAGTCAGTATTGGAGAAATCTTCATCCCCTCCTCAGAAAAGGAAGGAAATACACTCTTTGATTATCTATATACTAAGTATTGAAATGGGATTTGTCACTACTGGGAAAACAGTTAATGATTTTTTCTAACACTGAAGTACAACAAACAGACTTGCCATGTTCACTGATGGCAGCAAATATATATCACCAAAAAGGATGCAGACGATTGACTACAATCTAAAATTGCACCTGATTCCAAAGATTAAAAACTTATTTGTTATTGTTGAGAAAATCGTACCATTTAAACAGAGTTGCATGTAATTAACAAACAGGAAGCAGAAAACAACTTGGTCTTAATCACATCATCCATCATATATAGATAATATATATGCCGAACATTAAGATTAGTGACTTTCAGTTCTTGAGAAAATGTTAGAAAAAATTCTACCATGCTGATGGAATGTTAATCCGGAGGGTATATATAATTCTGTATATTTTCTTAATTTACAATACTTTTTCAAACAAAAAAAACTGAGGGTTCAAAACTGACTGATATTTATAACGTGTACTTTACATTTGAAATGTAATTTTTTATCAAGTGCCCAGCATTTAACAAAAACTACAACTGTCGACGTAAATTTATACAATATGTAGTGTTCGTAAATGAGTTTTATACACTGTTCAGAATTAAGTTCCAGTTTTATACAGGATTAAGAATGTACCCCGTAAGTTTTATAAGTTACCCTTAATTACCATTCATTATCACCATTCAGCGTAGCTTAATGTTCTTTGTTTGATGGTGAATAAAAGTAAACCGATTTAAGAACTCTGCTTTAAAATCTAGTTTTGACATACAAGAGGAACTAATATTCTTTACATTCGTGTTCTTTCTTGATATTTCGTTCTAAAAACAGACTGAACGTTATAGGTATATGGTTAGTTCAATTCCTCCTATTTACAATCAGTTCAATAAAATAGATGCACAGTTCATTCATCAGCACGAGATTAGATATCATTTCAATGCACTGTGTGACGGATTAAGCAGACTCAGTAGACGTTTGAACTTCGGAAGATGTGCAAAGCACCACGTTGGAAGGAATTCGCTTTATGTCTAGATTTGTAAAGGAAATAGATTTTGTCTCATTTCAGCAATGTGCATCTTTTACGTTTACAGCATAGTTCTTTTTTTAACATTAACGTAAATAATTGGAGAGAATATTTTGCTTTCTTATAATAGACAAAGAAGAATAAGAATGGTTACAAGGAAATGTGAGTTAGCGACACTTGTTTGCCTTGTATTAACTGTGTCTGTAGGAATGACTAAAGGCAGTGGCTGGAATAATATGATGCAGCGTAAGTATATAATTTTGTGTGATGTTTGGGACGCAGAGAGGAGGATGTGTTTGGCGTCTGATTAGTGTATGTGTGGATAAAATACAGCAAAATCCAAATACTCCATGTACATTCTCCTTCTCATAGTTAGATTTCTAATACAGAAACTTGCAGTGGATAATCTTACAAAATTTCAGCCTTTTGGAAACATCTACAAAAGACTGTATGTCACTGAATGCATTATACTGCCAATTTTAATTTTTCAAAAAATTCATTACAGGCAAATCAATGAACAAAACCTGAAACAACTGTAAACCTACATCAAAATATATGAAAGGAAAACATTCACGGAAAATATACAGGAAAAAGATCCTGTTTGTTATATACATATTGACGATTGTCGAAAAGTTATGTACACTTTTATCAGATCAAAGGAACCTATTAAACGTACGGATGAAATCTCCTTTTCATAGCACTGCAAATTTTCGGTGCCATTTGTCTTCTATATAATGAATTTCTGTCAGTCTACTATCGGTAACTTCTGCAATTTTATTTTTCAAATTTTAGAAGAACACAGAATCGACATTTTGTCATTAACATGAAAGAAAGAATACAAGCAGGTCAGAATTGACTTAATATTGCATTTTTCATCCAGTTATGTCACATTGGTATCAAAGTGTCGAATTTTCCCTTGCAATCAAGTATTATTTATAATGTCACCTTCGAAATTTCAGGCTAAACACTGTATATGTCTATATAGGGAGACCATAAAGACGTTTTAATGCTGAATCATGCCTTCACAAATATGGAAATGGTGAAGCGTATTTGTTTACTTCATACATAAAAAAAATACATTGTGCGATATGTTGAATTGATAAATAACTTTGAACCATGTGTATGTGTGTGTGTGAGAGAGAGACAGAGAGAAAGCTCTTCCATTTTTTCAGCATTTGTTCCGGCTATAGTGTACATTTCAACATATATCATAATGAAATAATGACAAAAAGTAAGAATGTAGTCATTTTGAATTGTTTTACTGGGAAAAGTATATGTGAGCGGAACGGAATTCAAAAACCTGAAAATTACAAAATCATATTATTTGCAAAAATGATGTTATTCTGGGACAATTTGTGCTAAAATGTTGTTTTTTAATTCAGTTTTGTTAATTTGTCACAAAAAAACTTTTTTCGCAGAAATCAAGCTGCATAGTATTTTCTTTCCTTTTTTCTTCTTTTGTTTCAGGAAAAAAGGAGGATATGTAATTTTGCACATAATTTTCATGTTCAACATTCTTTACTGACACTGTTCATATTTATGCTTGTCAGCATGTCGTAAAAATTAGACACTGTGTCGGACACATGACGATCGTGACTCGGACATGTGTCGACCCATTTTACAATTTACGATTATGACGAGAGTATCTGGATTTCAGCATAAAATAGTGTCAAATATTAATTGCAAGCTACAGTGAGAGCAAACAAACCTTCTCACGTATCTCTTCATATTTCGCTTATATTCTGTGGAGTGTTTGATATTACTTGTATATATTGCAAGAAAATGATGATATATTTATTGCGTTTCAAAGATGCAGTATTTTCCAGTTATCGAGAATAATGATACGA
>JAOXYI010044575.1:0-20922 GCA_028566495.1 Lithophaga antillarum | reverse complement strand
AGTAAACAGAAAATTACGTTTTTCTTCAAAATATGAGCATTTCCAGCTTTATAATCGGGTTTAATTACAAGAATGTTGGGAGCAGAAAAAAACATGAATAATTCTTTAAGTTGTATAAAGCAAATATAACGTTTTAAATTAGCAGGGATTAAAAACCGCTGCTCCCCGACTCTTCGTTGGCTTTCGTTGGCGGGATACAGTTCTACTACCCACCAAGGGGAATAACCTGCACCAAATTATATTTTTAGAGTCAAATTCAAAATTCCGGAAATGAGTTTCTAAAAAGGGCTATATTTAAAGTAGGACCGGAACGACTAAGGGCCGGACTGGTGCTGGTTTGGGGCCGGATCGACCTGACACAAACAGTCTTGGGTCTTCCTGCTAGAAGTAAATGTCAATTACCTATTTGCGTAAATCAAAATTACTTATATCAGTAAATAATCAAATTTACTTGAACAAGTAAAAATAATTCACCTATACAAGTAAACCTTAAATTGTGTATGAAATTTATGTCAAAATAGTGGTTCCTTATTACACAAACAATATTCACTTTATCAGACCACATGAAAGGTAATTAAAATCATCTTAAAGTCATTAATCTTGATATGATAATGATGCATGCTGAAGACCTATAGCTTTCATGTTAATTGCTGTTATCAGTCCCAAAGAACTAATCTTTGAAAAGCTTGCGCCCCATCAAAAAGACTGTGCGCCTTGAGAATAATGATTGCTATGATAAGATCAAAAATAAAATTGTACAAGAAAAATATAAATGACCCATACAAAAAATCCTATCATACCAAAATAAAGGGAGAAAGATGCTACATTTTCTGTCAGTTTACCTATACAAGTAAATTGAGTTGTATTGAGTTGTATGCCTGAATCTGTTTACTGATACAAGTAATTTTGATTTATGCAAATAGGTAATTGACATTTACTTCTAGAAGGAAGGCCCCAGACTGACAAAAAATCAAATGTATACATTTTGATTGATACCTGTACAATGTTCGTTCTGGCTTTCATTATGAAGTATAATTGCATAATGTCATTATGCCTGGGTATGAGTGCAGCCAACTGCCCCTTAAAGTGCTGAAAGGGTGATTTGCGACCCATATCTTTACTCAGGGGAGCACATAGGGAATGGGGAGCGAAACCAATCTGTATCGGTAACAAGTCAAATCGGCACCTACAGAAAAAGTCAAATCGGCACCTGGTTAGATCGGCACCTAGTCATTTCGGCATTAGTATTTGGTTAAATCGGCACCAGGATAGAAATATATCTAAATGTTTTCTACAAATAAATATTTGTTTTTTAAGTTGTTATTATTCTGACATGCAAAAGAGCCTACAGTAATTATCATGGCGTTCTATGATATCGCAGTACTTACGAATTTATGTTTCCCGACCGAGATTTATAAATCTTATGTACAAATACTTTTTTCTCTGTTAAACATTGGATACCTAATTACTGTTTCCCATACATAACATATTTCAGTTAATTTGTTTTCAAATAGTAATTCAACTTCCCGTGCGTTGCCTTGCACAACGACTCAAAATATGCTTCCTATGATATCGCGGTATTTAGATACACGTCTTTATTTATGTACCCACTTTATGGATCTCAACCATATTTTAACATTTTGTAATTAAGGGCCACTTAAACATATACCATACAAAATAAATGAATTAATGTAATAATATAATTTGAAACTCGAAAATATTATCCCATACTATCCGGTTTAACATGTCGGCACAATGCGGAAAATTAGACGAGGAATTATTTCTTAATATCTTTTTGAAAAAAAACATAGTTTTAGATGAAATATTATGTTGGAAAATTTTATTTCTTTATAATACTGTACGCCAAAGCAACACTTGAAATTTATTCATGTTCATGAGAGCTAGTACCAGGCCCGTATTATCACACATTTGTTAAACTATACTGCAAGAAAATTGGCAGTATGTGTCTTATTTTTTCAACAAAGTTTCAGAGTCATTTATACGTAACATACGCGACACACGAAGTCCGTTTTGCATCATGCATCAACATAAACAAGCAGACGACGTCTAACAAAAACTTTGGAGAAAAATATCAATCCTTTTAAAAATATTTTTAAAATTTAAAGATGATGGTAGCAGAGCATATGATAATGGCGACCGCGTAAAGATGAACAACAAAATTAGTCAAAACTCACTATTTGCCTATAAACTTGTACATTTGTGGACGATCACAAGCGGACGGCCTTTGTTTACTTTCGATTTCTTAATATAGAATATTGGACAGGTAGCGTTCTTACCATAGCAACGGGTCTAACCGAATACCGCGATATAGCAGAACCCGCGATATGATAAGAAGGGAGTATATATGATACTTGATTAGAATAATCAAGAAATTAAATTGAATAAAAATATTTAATCAAGCAATACTCCTCTATCAACACTTTATGGTATTTGGTCGGATTTCATGTCTATTCCGGGAAATTTTTGGGTTGTATAAGGTTAAAAATTGACGTCATGACAATGAAGAGCAAAGGAAGGGATATTTATTCAGTCACGTGTTGTAGCATTAATTTTGAATGCTTTTTGATAAACGGACCTGGTTGATACAAATTTGAAAGACTGGACAATTTTTCTAGGTGCTTACAACTGCATTCTACAGTCCGTTAATAAAAATCATTTCAACCTTCATATGACCGGCGGGTACCAGTTTCCAGTCTATCACCAGAAATCCATCCAAATACCATATAGTGTTGATATAAGTATAGCCCTTTTTAGAAACTCATTTCCGGAATTTTGAATTTGACTCTAAAAATATAATTTGGTGCAGGTTATTTCCCTTTGTGGGTAGTAGAACTGTATCCCGCCAATGAAAGCAAATGAAGAGTCAGGGAGCAGCGGTTTTTAATCCCAGCTAATTTAAACGTTATATTTGCTTTATATAACTTAAAGAATTATTCAAGTTTTTTCTGCTCCCAACATTCTTGTAATTAAACCTGATTATAAAGCTGGAAATGCTCATATTTTGAAGAAAAACGTAATTTTCTGTTTACTTCTCTTCGTTGCTCCGTATGGAGCGAACCTGTATTTGTACCAGTGCACTACCCACGAAGGGAAATAACTCGTAATAAATAGTAATTTTAGAGTCAGCTTTGGGCTTCCGGAAATGAGTTTCTAAAAAGGGCTATAGGAAACATCAAAAGTTTCATTGTGTTTATCATCTACAATAATCAATAAGCTTTGATGTTTTAAGGAATCTTTGAAGTATGTTAAAATATAAAAATGACAAAGAAAGACAATGAAGCCAACACCCAAGCTATATTTTAATTTTGAGAAATTTACTAGATAAACAGAAGCTTAGAAATGGTATTAAAAAGGGCTAGATTGCCAATGTATGCCCTAGACCCGGCCCCATATACTGTCAGAGACATATAAATTAAACCATGGTTTTATATGTCTCTGATACTGTTAAGCTTTCAATTCAAACTTGAAAAATGGGTTCATATTGTACATAAATGTACATAAATGTTAACTTTAAGGAAAATGTTTGATGACGTCGCGTACGCTGTTGGTGATAATTTTGGTAACGCTAAATTTGACGTTTTTGACGTTTATTTTAAAGTTCGCTATTGAAATGTTGTAACGTTATGTAAAAGCAAATTGTATTGAAACCCTGAAGTTTTTTATTTTTTTTATTTTTATACATATTTACAGAAAGACTAAAATATTTTTTTCAGAATTAGTTTTTGAATTATACCCGTTGTTACGATTTAAAGTGAGCGTAAAACAAGAAAGATACGGAATCGTGAACTAATGCAGATGCATTTCGAGAAAGCAAACTGTCCAGATATGCCACTCCGAGTTTTTTTTAAATTATGTTTAGCAGTTAAAAATATCTGATGAAATAAAATACAGCTGCTGAAAAATTCATGTTTGCAATTACGGGATTTCTTGAATACAAAGAACTGGAACTCTGTATATAATAAAATTTTCATTTACTGAAAATTTCCGATCAAAATACTAGTAATTGAACAAAAAGGATTGCTGAAAAATATAAACGGGATTTTTATGGACATCTTTGTTCGGACTGTCCTGAAAACTTTACTTCAGTTTTTTTGCACGGAATTAAAAGGTCCGCATTTCCTTTTGGCAACCAGCGTACGAATTTTGAAGGAATGTTACGATTTACTGATCGACATATATTTTTTCCGGTTGCTAATTAGTGGAGTTAAGTTTAATTTAGTTTAGAGACCTATAACGTTCGCTTAAATGTGAGTCTTTCACGGAAGACATGTGTCGCGTGTCTTTCAAAATATTCTTCCGGCTAACAGGAAGTGGACATGCCGTAGATTCGAAACTGTGTTAAACGATACAGTTTTTTCATACTGATGCTCTGTGCTAAATATCAGGAAGCTGGCCTGTGTGGTTCCTGAAAAATGTGACAGAATTTTTTGTGTCACGCAAGACGATGGATAGTAAAATGCAGGCGACACAATAACAGCTGTACATGAGGATTTGAGGTGACCATATGCATAGTACTGGAATTTTCAACCCTTAGTAATGTTAATAAACCAGTTAATAGGTACAACTTCATTTATTATTTGAACCAATTACGCATACCAGCACAGGGTAGCACGAAGGAATGGCAGCTTGGAAGTAAAATACTAGCTACAGTTCTTTTCTTAAATTTTATTCAATAAGATTTCATGCAATGCAGCCTTTGAGCTGAAATTCTAAACTGAAATTAAACATTTTATATACATGTTTCATGACCAACAAATTCCGACCAAATTCGTGTCCCTTTTCCCTAGATCCGAAGTACCAAGTGTATTTCTATAGAGTGAATTAAAAACTAGTGGACTTTATACAGAGGAAAAATGGTAGCAGAATATCCGAAACAAAATATTTACATAATAATACATTTGTATCCAAACAGAATATGAAAGTAGTGTGAAGAATAAGAATTTAGACCACTGGAAACACTATTCAATCTGTATCTCAATTATGGTTTCTACACACTATGGGAAGACACTTGAGTAAACAAACGTCCAATAAATTGCATGAAATAAAACCCTTACTGGGGATAATGCAGTATTCTATTCCAGTCGTAGAGATCAAGTAGTCATGACTAGATGCCGTATAGGACATTCTAGAACCACTCATGACCACTTGACGAAAAATGAAGCTCCCCCATAATGCATTCCTTGTAACTGCAAATATACTTTAAAACATGTTTTTCTTGGCTGCATAGACGTAGCTGATACTCGAAAAAAATATTTCAGCCATAGCAGTATGTTTGATCTTTTCAGTAAAACTCCAAGTGACGCAATTTTGAGCTTTCTTAAAGAAGTCAGTTTGTATAATAAAATTTAGATCTTCGATTACATGTTATAAGTTTCAGTCAACATATTTTCCAGGTTTCACATACGAAGATACACAAACGGCCCTTTTATTTAGCTTTAATTTTACTATCTTTTTTACCTGTAAATAGGAGTTTTTGTTTTATTTTGCTGTCGTTCTATGGTTGTTCTGTTTCATGTTGATTCTAAATTGTTTTTGAAAAAATTGTCTTCGCCACGATATACATGAGATACCGCTAATGTGGCGATAAACAAACAACAATCATTTCTACGCAACCATGCATTTGCAGTTTATCTAAAATCAATTAAAAAGTAATGAAGTGTGTTTTATTCTCTATGTACATAGTCTCCAACATGCCCCCTCCCTCCCGGTGCTAACTAGCGTTACAAAATGGTGAGCGCGTTCTTCTATGTAAACTTTAACCAGAAAATATACCCCATGCCATGTAGGCCGTGGGCTGGAATAGCCCACCGTGCACCCCCCCCCCCCACAACTCTTCCCCACTATGATTTTTTGATTCTCATATATATCCCATTGAAGAAAAAAAATGTTCCCCGAAAAAATTTTGGAACGCTTTTCTGGAAATGGGGTCAAATTTATACCCTGTAGGTAAAAATGGCTTATTTTCGAATTTTTTCATAATTTGTCTTTGACATCCTTAAATTCGTACTAAACATGCCTAAATATATATAATTATGGTACCAAATGAAAGCTTAGGATATAATCTTTCAAATGCATATACGATATGTGCACTTTATGCTTGTAAAAATGTTGCAGAAGCAAAAAACCAACCCCTACCCCTACTAAAATTGAGCAAAAATGCAATTTTTTGTTCGAAAAGTTTCAATAAATCATTATTTCAAGTAACTGTTTGATTGTTTTTATATCAAACGTGTGTAATATACCAAATGCAATAAAACTAGCCTCAACAAGCGCCCACAAAGATAGTTTTATAGTGAAAAGGCTTGAAAAATGGGAAATTTTCAATTTTGCAGATTTTCACTTGAAAACACAAATATCTTAAATTTTCCAGTAAACTATTGAAACTAACATACATATAGCGGTTGATAGTTGTACGTCTGTATCAGTGCTATGTTAAAATGCCAAATTTTTTAACCTTACACCTTTCCAATGTCTCACAATATGGAAAATATTACCCCTACCCCCATGAAAATGACATGAAATATCATGAAATCTAACAAAATACCCCATATTTTCTTAATAGCATGGTCTTACAGGGCTAATTTTGCATTCATTTTATAGTTTCTATCACGTTCTTGCAAAATCATTCAATATAAACGTCATTTTGAATTATTTTTATCATTTTTTTGTCAAAAAACGTGAAAAATGGGAATTTTCTGATTTTCAGATTTTCCATAAAATTTTCAGTTTTACGCCAGTAATGCAACCGTATTGAATTTTGGCTCAATAAATTTGATTGATTCTTAACTGTGAATATATTAACTCTTATTTAGACCAATGTTCACATTGAAATTTTCCTTTCAAGGTACTGAATTTAGCGATATTGTACCCCTCCCCCTTCAAAAAATAGACAAAATATATCGAAAAATATGTTTTTTGCTTCATTTCATGGTCTGAAAGGGTCAATATTACATATATTTTATAGTCTCTATCAAGTTCTTGCAAAATCATTCCATATCAAAGTCTAATTGAATGATTTTTATTATTTTATTGTCAAAAAACATGAAAAATGGAAATTTTCTGATTTTCAGATTTTCGATAAAATTTTCAATTTTACGTTTGTAATGCAACCGTATTGAGTTTTGGTGCGATAAATTTGGTTAAATTTTAATTGCTAATATATTTACTCTTATTTTGAACAATGTTCCCAAAAAAAATTCCTTTAAAATTACTGAATTTAGCAATATTGTACCCCTCCCCCTTCAAGAAAAGAGTAAAAAATATCGAAAAATGTGATTTTTTGCTTCATAGCATGGACTGACAGGGTCAACATTACATATATTTTATAGTTTCTATCCAGTTCTTACTAAATCACTCCATACGAACCTCATTTTGTATGATTTTTGTTATTTTTTTGTCAAAAAGCGCGAAAAATAGGTATTTTCTGATTTTCAGATTTTCCATAAAAATTTCAATTTCACGTTTGTAATGGAACCGTATTGAGTTTTGGTGCGATAAATTTGCTTAATTTTTATTTTTGAATATATTAACTCTTATTTTGAACAATGTTCCCATCAAAATTTTCTTTTAAAGATACTGAATTTAGCCGTATTGTACCCCTCCCCCTCCAAAAAATTGACAAAAAATATCGAAAAATGTGTTTTTTGGTTCATATCATGACTTTCACAATGAAATGTTAGTGTCATTCAATTACATCTAATGGTATATGTCTAGTATATATGCTGTAATACCTTTTTGAAACATTTTAATGTACTAAATATGCCTCAAAGTGGCAAAATGGGTAATTTTGGGATTACAGATTTTGCGAAAAGAGCAATAAATCATCAATAATGCATACAAATAACATAAGATATCAATATAAATGAGTTTATTTGCATAAATAATCACTTGACACTTCTTACAGACATATTTGCATTGTATATACCGGTTGTTTATGACTAAACTTTTGCAAAATGCTGCCCCTCCCCCTCGAGAAATTGAATAGAAATAATCGATATTTTGTATCTAACCAATTTCACGAGGGGGAGGGGGAGCATTTTGCGAAATTTAAGTCATAGACAGTTGGTATAGACATTGTAAATATGTCATTAAGAGGTGTCAAATAATTATCAATGCAAATAAACTCATTTATATTGATATCAAGTGTCATTTATATGCACTACTGAATGATTTATTGCATTTTTCGACAAAATCGTTAATCCTAAAATTACCCATTTTGCCACTTTGAGACAGATTTAGAACATAAAAATGATTCAGTGATGTATTATATCATATTTACTAGACATATACCATTAAATGTAATAAAATGATGCTAGCATTTCATTGTAAAAGTCATGATATGAACCAAAAAACACATTTTTCGATATTTTTTGTCAATTTTTTGGAGGGGGAGGGGTACAATATGGCTAAATTCAGGAACTTTAAAAGAACATTTTGATGGGAACATTGTTCCAAATAAGAGTTAATATGTTCAAAAATAAAAATTAAGCAAATTTATCGCACCAAAACTCAATACGGTTCAATTACAAACGTAAAATTGAAAATTTTATGGAAAATCTGAAAATCAGAAAATTTCCATTTTTCACGTTTTTTGACAATAAAATAACAAAAATCATTCAAAATGACTTTTATATGGAATTATTTTGCAAGAACGTGATAGAGACTATTAAATATATGTAATTTTGACCCTTTCAGACCATGAAATAATGCAAAAAACATATTTTTCGATATTTTTTGCCTACTTTTTTAAGGGGGAGGGGTACAATATTGCTAAATTCAGTACCTTTAAAGGAAAATTTCGATGTGAACATTGGTCTAAATAAGAGTTAATATATTCAAAGTTAAGAATCAATCAAATTTATTGAAACAAAACTCAATACGGTTGCATTACAGGCGTAAAACTGAAAATTTTATGGAAAATCCGAAAATCAGAAAATTCCCTTTTTTCACGTTTTTTGACAAAAAAATGAGAAAAATAATTCAAAATGACGTTCGTATGGAGATATATTGTAAAAACGTGATATAAACTATAAAATTTATGCAATGTTGACGCTTTTAGACCTTGCTACTGAGAAAATATAGGACATTTTGTCCGATTTTATGCATTTTTGGTGTTATTTTCATGGGGGTAGGGGTAATATTTTTCGAATTTTCACACAATATTAAGGTGCAATGTTAAAAAAAATTGGCATTTTAGCATAGCACTAGTACAGACGTACAACTATCAAGCGCTATATGTATGATAGTTTCAATAGTTTACTGGAAATTTTAAGATGTTTGTGTTTTCAAGTGAAAATCTGCAAAATTGAAAATTTCCCATTTTTCAAGCCTTTTCACCATAAAACTCCGACCAAGGCCATTTATTGGAGCTAATTTTATTGTAAGTGATACATCTCAAACATTTAATATAAATACAATCATAATATAGCTAGAAATAATGAATAATTCAGATTTTTCGCCCCAAAATTCTCTTTTTCTTGATTTTTGCAGGGGTAGGGGTAGAATTTTTGGTGCTACGAAAATTTTAGTACCACTAAGCATGTATATTGGGTATCTATCTGAAAGGTTATACCCTCAGCTTTCATTTGGTACCATATTTGTATATATTTATCCATGTATAGTAAATTCCTAGGCTAGAAAAAGGAAAAAATAGAAAAATTCAAAAATTTGCAATTTCTTTGCGATAGGGTATAAATATGGCCCTAGTTCTATAAAAGCGTTCCAAAATTTTTTCGGGGAACATATTTTTTCTGCAATGGGATACCTTAGAGCTTCTAAAAATCATAGTGGGGTAGAGTTGTGGGGGGGGGGGTGCACGGGGGGTTATCGTAGCCCACGGACTAATGCAGATTGTGAAAAACTGGACCACGTTTGTCGTAACAGCATCACCACCATACAGTATATATAGGAAGTAATCCCATTTTCCCGGATATCTTCCCATTTTCCATTTTAAGGGACATGTATTGAAAATGTTGTGCATAGTAATTTTTTTTTAAAATGTGATGTACATTTGTTCTCGAAAAGAAAAAAAAATCAGTCTCATTTATTAGAACAGTTTAAGGCCAGATAGTTTGAACTACAGATTTTACGTCACGCTGTATTCACAAGGCAAACATAGACGCAGGGTGTTTATTTTAACCAGATTGCAAGACATGTTTGGCCGTACCGAATGCTATAAAAATGTATTAGAGAAAAAAAATATAGAAAACGCCTAGATTTGGACACTTTTACAGTTGGCGATATGCAACAGCAACCTTTTCTTTTTTCCTAGTTCTAAGAATTTCTTCTTATTTATATGTGTAAATCATTCTCTCTTCTTCATTTTTCTTTTCTTTTGATTGTTTCTGCTGACTTATTCTTTCAGATTCAAAAATTAAAGCGGAACCTGTATGAATCGAACGTCTTAAAGTTTCTGTACATATTACATGGAATGTAATACTTATAAATTTGTTTGCAATATTGAGGTTATAATTATTTATTACATGTCTCTAAATCACTTAAACGAGTTTTTTATCGCTTATTTTTCCTTTAACATAATTTGAAAAAAATAAACAAATTAAAGCGTATGTGGATAAATAAAAGCAAATATAAATTGTCACAGTAATACCAGCAGTGAAGAAAGTTCACATTATTTAATAAGCGTAACGTCAAATCAGAAATCAAAACGACGTTAAAAAAGTCATGACATTTCGGTTAGACACAGCTAAACGAACAGTGTGCCTCTAATATTCGTGGTAGATAAGCAAATATGCATTTAAAATAAACTACGAGAAATGCACATTTCAAATATTTAAATTAATTTTATGAAAAAATCATATAAATAAGATTGCACTATGCTGTATTTTTCATGTTCAAACAACTTTGGAGAGAATGTGTAAAAAATGACGTTTTGTGACATTTTGTCTAGACACAGAAAATTCGTTCTTGTAAAACTAATATTGAATATTTACGCAAGATTTTTCGAATTCTCAATCTTCATCATTTGCACATTTTGATTTTGCATACTTTTTTAAAAATCATTCTAGGGGTAATCAATTGATAATCGATCAACTTCATTATGCAACTATAAAATGACGCCAGAGGCGTCAAAATTTGCTAGTGTGACATTCTCGGGCAATATACACAAAAGCATTTCATGGTTGCAAATTGCGATATTTTTAGCAAAAACGAAAATAAAAGGCTTTATTTATATTATATGATTTCACAAGAAGAAAAAATACAATTATAAATTTTTCTGATCTTTTTAAAATTCATTTGCGAATTGCGCTTTTGAAATTTGCTTATTTTGTGACACAAATTTGAAAATCACATAATCATCCATTTCAGAAAAAATGCTTCATGAACTTTAAACATTTATTTCCTATTAAAATGAGGAACAAACCGGCATATAAAACTTGTCATTATACAAATACAAATTCTTCGAAGCGATTCCCTCAACTTTTCCTTTCCTCATCATGAACGGTGAATTTTACTCTGTCCACAAAGTCATTGTGTTACTTCTGTCCTGACCTGGAGCGTCTCTTTGATGATGACGTCATAATTTAAAATTACGTCATCAATGTAAAAGACCCTTCTTTTCAACTGTCTTTTTTTTCGGACAAATTCCGTTGCAAAATGAAGAAATTCGGATAAAAAGAAGGAATCTGCATTCGCAGTGTTACCTGTCCACACGCAAAAAACGGCCGAAAATGGTCTTTTCAGATGGCTGATGTAATTCTAAAATGACAGAAAGATATATTTTGTTGTGAAATATGAATAATATATTGATTTAGGGACATGTTGGTATGCAGCTTTATAGACTTCCAGTTCTAGACTTCTCTGTATCTCGTATATTCAACGAATCGACATGAAAAGTTTTACGTTATCACCAACACCGTACGCGACGTCGATACATTTATCAATTAAAAATCAAAATTTCTTTAAATTTCTCCTTCAGATTAACCCAACAGGGGAGCGTCCTCTTATCAACAATAACCCATCAGCACGGCCGTCATTCGGGTAACCGAGGGAATTGTCTGTTAATAAATATTATAATGTGGGTAACTGGGCGATGGGTGTGTTAATGGAGTCGGATATAGGTCTGTTAAGAGTATTATTTTTGTTGCATCGCTGAATTTTGTGAAATAAATCGATTTTGCAAGAATATCTTAGTATTCTTAAAGAAAAAAATGGTGTCTGTCAAAATGGTTATTATTTACAAATCAAATGCATGCAAAAATATATGTGTTGATGTTCACAGTTTCGAAAAGAGCTCAAAGGCAACACAGTACCCCCCTAGTAAATTTACTCTAGTTTATAGCAATTTCGATATGAAACTCGGAATGCACACCTTCCGTCTAAATATTTTGAAGATAAAATCTAATGAATAATCTACAAACATGATTTGTTGGCAATATTGGTAAAAGTTTGTGTAGAAAAGACGAAGAAAATGTAGTTTTTGTCTGCAAACGAAAGATAAAGTCCGTTAATGAGTTCGGTAACTAAAAAAATGTCAGTGAAGAGCTGATTTATCCAATTCGTAACTTCCAATAGTCACTTTATAGACCTTTTTTGATTGAAATGTCGGTTGTGTTAAGTTCAAATTACAGTTATTTTACAAGTAAATGTTAAAACTGCTGACACAAACCCACCGGATTATATTGGGTACTAGTTTGTTTTGTTTTGTTTTTTTTTTCGCTATACTCGCGGCAGACCTTTACCTCGAAATTTAGTCCAGCTATATATATTATATATACATTGTAGTTATAAAACTCCTTGTATCGTGTCGACTTTGGACTTTGTTGTACTGCAAGGCGCATTATAGCGTCAAGTATTTATACAACTACGAGACATGATACTACATGTAACAGTTTTATAACCGCAAATGTGTAAATAATATGTTTGACTAAATTCTTGCTGTAAATTGCATTCAGCCTGGAAAAACGTTTAAGGGGCGCGAGCTTAATTCCTTTGTAAAGGTCATGTTGTTTCCTTCAACATGAATTATCAGACTGAAATCACCGAACAATTAACTAGCGAACAATTATATAGGATTTAGATAAAAAAAAATATTTGAGACAGCAACGAATCGAAAACCTAAGATAAATAAGAGACGTAGAGGAGACATCCTCGCACCGTTCTGAAGCAAAACGTAGGACAAGTAGGTTTCAGAAAAAAACATAAATATTTTATTTTAAATAAGAAGAGAATGGGTAGAGCATTTTATCACTTTTAAAAACATTTAAAGACATTATCACCGGGGGAGGGGGGGGCACTAATTAGGTTACGTAGAGGAGACGTCAGCGCATTGTTTTTCGTCGAAGAATAGATATAGGTCAAGAATCGAAAATGTAGAAGTTAGCCTAGAAATACGATTATGGACGGTTTCAGTAAGTGGGGTATGGCACATTTGGCCTATTTTAAGAACATTTAAAGACATTATGATAGGGGGCCACTATATAGGTGACATAAAGAAGACATCGGCGCATGTTTTTCGTCGAGTCATAGATAGCTCAAGATTGAAATTCAGGGTTTGGGGAGGGCACATCTGGATAATTTCAAGGACATTTAAAGAGATTGTTACAGGAGGCCGCTATATAGGTGACATAAAGGGGACATCGGCGCATTGTTTTGCGTCAAGACATATAGCCAAGATAAAAAAAAGGGATTTAGAACCAGAAATTCGATTACGGACAGTTTCAGTAAGTGATGTTATGCACATTTGGCAAATTTTTAGGGACATATAAGCTACAAAGTTTTAATGTCCTAATATAGTATATATTGGGTCAGTAAAATTCATATGGGGCGAGAGCGAAAGCCGAAAATCTGTTACTGTCAAAGCAAATTTTGTGCATTCAAGCGAACATGATGGCTGTAGTTAAGCCTTTACAACTTACTTTGGTCTATGGCAGCACAACAGAAGTGACAATCTGGACAATGTGCAAAATTGAATAAACAAAGCAAGATTTTCCCTAAAACATGAAAGGATAAGGTAGATAAGGGCCATATTTTGTCCCCTGTATTCACCAAAAGGAAAAATGGTACTAGTATACAAGTTACTATTCTGAAGGTATCTTAAACTTCACTTCTTCAAAAAAAAAAAACAAAAACAAAAACAAAAACAAAAAACAAAAAAACAAAAAACAAAAACAAAAAAAACAAAAAACTAATAACAGTCGTAGTTTTATATCCGGGATGAGTATCAGTATTTCAGCGTTCAAAGTTAAAATGCAAACAAGACCAAAATCACGATTTTAGACATTTATATTGAAAATTTAATATGACCCAGAGCGAGAACCAAAAATATCACTTCATGAGTGTATTTTCATGTAAGGAATGACTGTCATTATTTTTTTGTTTATGGAGAAATAATATCAAAAATGTGATGCACACTAAATAACCCGCGAAGCGGGTTATGTTCAGTGTGCATCACATTTTTGATGTTATTTCGAATAAACAAAAAAATAATTACAGTCTTTTCTTATAATTTAATTAAAACTAACGTGTAAAGTCCTCAAAAATTGACTTTAAGACGACGTGACGTCACAGTCAAGGAGAAAATTTTGTTTATGGACAATAACATAAAAAATCTTGACCAATCAGATTCGACGTTACATCCAAAATTAAATTATAAAATATATTTATCATATCAATATTTTTTTCTCACACACGACAAAATGTGAGATTTTGCTATCATTGAGCGTCCGTCGTCCGTCTTTCGCTAGCTTTTCACAATTTAATCAACTCCTCTAAAACCACTGGGTCAATTTTGAACAAACTTTACAGGGATGGTCCTTTTGTGAGCCCCGTTCAGAATTGTTTCCCACGATCCCGCCTGCCAACCAAGGTGGCCGCCGATTGTAAAAATAGGAAATTTTGGCAAAAAATAGCCTAAAAGCTAGAAACTGTGAGCACAGCTCAATTTGTATACCCCCGCTCCCCCATCTGCCTAACTCCATTAGTCAGGAGATTTACATCAAATATCAAAATACAGCAAGTAGTTAATCTTGCATTGATGTACCCACCTAGGCTCTAAAGTACAAAGTTTATATGAAGCAGACAAGCTTACACTATTAAAGAGATATGGAGTAGACCATAGGTCAAAGTAAAGGTCACAGTGACCTTATTTTGGTATGCAATCCATCCACTTCTCATGATGCAGCCACATACCAAGCTCACTACTCCTTAGTTGCTATAGTACAACAGCTATACTCTGGACACAGGTGGATAAGTTTTTACTATCATAGAGGTCAATGATTAAAATCAATGTCATAGTGACTTGATTTTAGTATGCAACACACCCTTTCCCACCATGCATCCAGATACAAAGTTTGATTATTCTAGCTGCTATGGTAGAGGCTCCCGCAGGGTTAAAAACGACCTGCGACCTCGAGGGTTTTAGAAGGCGACTTCCGACCTGCGTGCGTTTCAAAAACGACATGCGACCTGTCAATTTAAAAAAAAAACGACCTCCGACTTTATCGACACAAAAAACGACTGTCGCTTTCATAGCCCTAAAATTTTTCACCTGATATCCTTCAAACTTTGGGCTAGTATGGTTCATTTATGTTGTGTCATGGGTGGTCATTGGTCAAGACTTTTATATCGGGTGTCCAAGTTCTTAGTTTACTATTAATGTCAACGGTCTTTATAAGTCAATCTCACTTAACTTTTGCATTTGATGTTCTAGACTTTAAGCTCTCGGTTAACAAAAAATCGTGCATCATGCATCATATTTTTCATCAATGGGCTAGAATGAATCAGTGACTTTATGACAAATGTAGGATTAACTTAGTTCACATATTGTTGATTTGTAGAAAAAAGTGACTATCTAAGTTATATGGTCCTTGGATAGTCCTCTTTCAAAATTGTGTCCAATGACCCCGTCCGCCAACCAAGATGGCCGCCATCAGCCGACATAGTTTTAAAATAGGACCCTACTGGAAAATGTTTAAAAATCTTCTCCTCTGAAACTGCTTGGGATCAAACTTAAATGGAATGGCCCTTATGTGGCCCCCTTTCAGAATTATATCCGATGGCCCTGTCCACCAACCAAGATGGCCATCATCAGCTGACATTGTTTTAACATATTACGCTATGGGGAAAATGTTTAAAATCTTCCACCCTGAATCGTCTTGGCTAAATAAGATCAAACTTTGGTGGTCCCCTTTCAGAATTTCACCAACTAAGCCCACCCGCCAACCAAGATAGCCGCCATCAGCCGACATATTTTTAACATAGGACTCTATGGAAAATTTTTGTTTAAAAGTCTTCTATTCTAAAACTGCATTGCCAATCAGAACCACCCGGCAAATTTTGGTGGAACAGTCTTAGGTGGTCCCCGTTCAGAATTGTAAACTGATGACCACAGGTCCGACGTGCATCCAAGATAGCTGCCATCAACAGACATAGTTTTTATATAGGACTCTTTCGGAGAAATGTTTTAAAAATCTTCAATTAAACTAGTCAGCTTGTTTACAGCAAAAATAGTATGGATTGAACTTGATAGATCAACTTTCTAAATTATATCTGGTCACCTAACCTACATCCTGATCCAAGTCAGTTGGTATCAGTGGACATATTGAAACTTGGATAAAGATAGGCGAGTTGCTTTAATTTAAGGGCTCAGGCTTCAATAAGAAGTTGTATTCAGCATGAAGTCATTCATAAGTGGGCTAATTTATGTAAGGTGAGCGATATAGGCTCACCTGAGCCTCTATTCTAAAATTAGCAGTGGACTTGGTGGTCCTTGGTCCATGTTCAATATTTTAGACCATTTTAAGGGATTCCGATTTGCAGTGTTTTCATCAATGACGACAAGAAAATCAGACAATAATAATTCAATATTAATGGATGGCCAACAATCCCCGTTATCTCCATGGTTCAGGAGGACCAGGGAGAGTCTTTCCTAACGAATTATCTGAAGTTTTATAGATCTATTCACGTTCTCCAACAATTGTAATGGCTCTAAAAATTAACCAAATTTTACTACAAATAGAATACATGTGTATTTACGTATGGTCAGGTATAATTTACAAAATGCACAGCACTACATTAAAATGTGTTCATGAAATCGACTTGCGACCTTCAGATGTAAAAAAAAACCGACCTGCGACTTGGGTATTTTCCGTAAAAAAATACCTCCGACCTTGCATACATTTTTAAGGCGACCTATCGACCTAAGGGGGGTACCCTGTGGGAGCCTCATGGTACAAAAGCTGTGCTCTGGACACCAAGTGGATAATGTTTTACTATCACAGAGGTTGAAGGTCAAAGTCAAGGTCGCAGTTACCAAGTTTTCATACATGATGCATCATCTTCCCATGATGCATCCACATATCAAGTTTGATAATCCTAGGTGCTAAGATATAAAAATTCTGCTCCGGACATTTTTACTATCATAAGGGTCAAAGGTAACAGTCAAGGTCACAGTGAACTAGATTTGGTATGTGACATATCGCCTTTCCATGATGCATCCAAATACCAAGTTTGATATTCCTAGGTGCTGCGGTATAAAAGTTCTGTTCTTAAAACGAAGCGGACAAGGTTTTACTATAATAAAGGTTAAAGTCAAGTTCCTAGTTGCTACGGTATAAAAGTTCTGCTCCGGTCACGAAATGGAGAAGGTTTTACTAACATAAAGGTCAAAGGTCAAAGTCAAGGTCGCAGTGACCTAAATTTGGTACGCGACACATCGCCTTCCCATGATGCATCCACATACCAAGTTTAAAATCCTAGGTGCTACGATATAACAGTTCTGCTCCGGACACGAAATGGACAAGGTTTTACTAACATAAAGGTCAAAGGTCAAAGTCAAGGTCGCAGTGACCTAAATTTGGTAAGCGACACGTCGCCTCCCATAATGCATCTAAATACCAAGTTTGATAATCCTAGGTACTACGGTATAAAAGTCTGCATCCGGACACGAAGCGGGACGGACGGACAGACAGACAGACGGAAGGACGGACGGACAGACGGACAAGATGATTCCTATATTCCCCCAAAACTTCGTTTGCAGGGGGTATGATTATCTCCTCTGAAACTGCTGGGCCAATTTGGCCCAAACAATGGTGGAATTGTCTTCAGGTGGTCATCTTTCAGAATTGTGTCTGGCGGCTATCTTGTTGGCCGCTGTAACTAAGAATAGAAAATTTTAGAAAATTTTGCAAACAAATCATTAAAAAAATTGTGACCTCGACCTCCATCCAAGATGGCCACCATCAGCGGACATAATTTTAACATAGGACACTATGTGGAAAATGTTTAATATCTCAAAAACTATTAAAGATGGCTGATAAAATATAATGAGTTACATTTTATTTCATTAGACCAAAGTCATCTAACAATTCTTTATAAGACTCATTTCAGCAGACGATTCATCATGCAAACATTTCTTAACACTCAATTGGCTTATTTAATTCAAGTCGATCGATACATGCTCACCTGAGCCTCTAGTTTTGGTACTCGCTCTGGATCATATTTGTTTTCGTAAAAAATGGTTAAAATTGACTGAAATTGGCAGACTGTGCTGAAACCGCTAAATTATGACACCCTTATGACATCATAATAACGTCATAATTTAATATGAGCCAGAGCGAGTACCAAAAATATATTTCATGAGGAAGTGTATTTTATATAAGTAACAAATATTCGAAGTACATTACTCTTAACAGACCGATTAACAGACCAAATTTTTGATACCTAGACTCTTAACAGACCAAAATTTATCCATGTCTGATATTTCTCTCTAATTACTGCTTATTTAATCACAAGTTTTGCAAAGTACATTTCAAACAGGGTATGGATCATAATTGTAATCTTTAAAGTGATTAAATATATTAATAATTGACAAAAACAGTATTTTTTGTGGTTTTGTTTACATTCTTCAAGGGTAAAAATGTCAAAGTGAGTAAACGCCTTTTTGATTTTCTCTCTAAAACAAGCATCAAGTTAAAAAGTAATAATACCTTTCAATTACGTATGTTGAACCATTTTGACAGACATAAAAACTATTTATCAATTTGTTTTATATAAAAGAGGATTTAAGAAACTTCTCTAGATATTGAAATGTATTTACGATGATTCCGGTTTAACAGACTTTACCCAACTCCATTAACACACCGATCGCCCAGTTACCCACATTATAATTTTTATTAACAGACAATTCCCTCGGTTACCCGAATGACGGCCGTGATCAGGAGACGATCACTTTATTTACCTAAGAAAGACATATTTACAAGCTTGTTAATTAAAAACTAATAACACGTGTTCTGTTTCATCACACAAATTACTACCACTACTGAATATTAAACATTTCGAGTTTCGGGTTTTAAAAATAATAAACTTCTGACCAAAGAGTTTAGACTGATTTTTTTCAATAATATGACCAAATTATATTCAACTGGTATTTTCTACCCAACATTTTTAATTGTATGTTTATTTTGGTGAATTGCGTTTTTTTAACATATTTATCCCTTCAATCTGTTTCTTTTTAATTTCTTTTGTTGTTGTTGCTGTAGACTGTCTTTTATCGTTTATAAAACCTGGATACCTATGAGTGTTCCAAAGAGCTCAGCCCACAGAGCTACCCAGCGCGTCCTCAGGTGGCGGATTGAGGAGACCCTCATCCTGGGGGGGGGGGGGGGTCAGCTTAAAATGCGGAAAGCCTGGCCGCGGACCATAGTGAGCAACGAGAGTGTCACGCTCCTCGCACGTAAAAGAACCTTTCTATAGACTTTGAAAGAGAGAAGGCTAAAAAACAGGGGTATTTACTCTTTAGTCTTAAACCAACTACAATGTTCCTTGTTCAGCACTCAAGTAATATAATGCTTAAGGGAAAAGGCTATAAACTGGACATGGTTAAAGTATGATTAAAGTATACCCATGTTATCACAATAACCTTTTATCTAAAACCTATAACAAGAGCAATGAAAAAGCCTGACGACTTCAACCCCATGTAAAGTACTAACAAATCTGCGAGTCACCTATAAATCTTAAAAAACTACAACTGTAATATTTTCATAGAATAGGATTTTTAAACACTTGTACCTGTAGTACTCATCCTTTACAAATACAAATATTCTATCCACAACTGGTATAATAAAGTTTGCGATTGTCACTCTTTTCAAGCCTCAACCCTACCGATTTACGCAGTCAAACCTATTTTAACATACAATTCTGAAGTATCTTTTATGGATATATACCATACCATTGGCGGATCCAGAGGGGGGGTTCCGGGGGTTGGAACCCCCCCTTTTTTTTTTGGGCAATCATGTTTTTTTTAATGATATTCTTCCTTTTTTACCAAAAATTACAAAAAAAAATTCGCGCCTCGCTCCGTTTGGCCAAATTCTACTATTTCTTGGGCGCAATCATGTTTCTTTTAATGATATTTTTCATTTTTTACCGAAAAATACACAAAAAATTTCGCGCCTCGCTCCGCTCGGCGAACGTCTGCTATTATAATCACCTGGAACCCCCCCCTTTTCAAAATTCCTGGATCCGCGCCTGCATACTTTATATAAAGCTAAAATTAGGTTAAAACCCCAGAATAAAAATTTGGATCATTTTGTATATCTGGATAAATCTCCTTTTGAAAATGTACATAATAATTTTTACTTTGGGTACAAAGAAGTGTTCTTCAAATATTGGTGTCAGAGCTGAGTTGGGTAGACTTCCCGTTGAAAAATTCATTAAATCTCAAGCAGTGTTATATCTTGCAAGGTTGAATAATGAAACTATTAATCCTTTCCTAAAGGAGTCATATATTCTCAGTGAAAATTTGGACAAACAAGGTATTTATTCTTGGTTTTCTTTTATTAAAGACGTACTTTCAGAAATTAACATAAACACACTCTGATGTTTTGTGAGAATCTCTGTTTGTATCAAGTGTAGATTTTTTTCCTGTTTTTCTTAAGAATAAGT
>JAOXYI010044466.1:0-12959 GCA_028566495.1 Lithophaga antillarum | reverse complement strand
TCCACGTTATAACGTTATACACTCGTTTTAACGGAATATTCGACTTTCGACGAAAATCCGTCGGGAACAAAAGTGCTTTCATTGAAAAAGACTCTTTATAATGGAATATTCGACTTCCGACTCCGACGTTAATTTCTGGTAACGAAAATACATCTTATGTGTAATTTTATTCTTTACAACAACATTTGTTGAAAGTTATAATTTGATTAGCTCATTAGCTGTTATTGATTTTTAATTGTTTATTCACCACGGTGACCAGTAACGGATGTCAACCCTAATTAAATTCACAAATAATCATACAGGTGAAATTGTTTTCGTATTGGTAGAACTGTTTATATTTCTTTTAACAAAAAGTCTTGAAAAATATGTTCATTTATTCTGAAATATGCAAATATTTCAAACCAAAGCAAATAATAGTTGTCTTTTTAAAAAAAAATACAAAAATAATAGCTATCCACTCATCACTGATCAGCATACAAAATGGCGGTTTACATCGTAGATAAACCTTGGGAGATAAATGCACAAGAAGCTATCATGTTGACGTTATACTGATTTTACACAAGTTTACGAGCTATTTGTAAAGGTAAACCCATAAAGTACTTTTCAATATTGAATGATTTGTCAAATCCTCCTACAAAGGAGAAAGTTTGTGAAAATGAGCAAAACACAGTCTGTTAATCTTTACTAGAACATTAATCGATAAGACGTTTGCAGATTTTTATCTTGGAACTTTAAGGACATGTTTCCGTTGATACGGCTTGAAATTCGTTAGTACAACAAATTCAGTTTAACGTCATCATTGGACGGGAACTGACCTGGTCGTTATAACGAGCTCTGACTGTATAACTTTAACTTACGTCGTATCGTACAAATTATGAGAAAAATTTAATATTACACTACATACCACCCGTATAATACATCATCACAAGATGTCAAAGTTAATTTAATGCACCATATGCGCATTTCAACAAATTATGCTCATCAGTGATGCTCGATGCCAAATGTTTGGAAATCTAAAGAAAATTAAATGTTGGAAAAAAAAAACAATAAAAAAACAATCATGCTCAAAAAGTACAGCCAATACCATCAAAGGATACCTTTCCAGGAGGAAGGTAAACCTTTGTTTAATTTCACTGACAGGAAGTTTCATAAATTATTCATTCAATTTTCATTGGCTACTGGGGTAGTGATACCCTAGATACCAAAAGTTAATTTGACGACTATATACACGTTTCAACAAAGAAGGAAGTAGGATAAGGTCCATATTTTGCCCCCTAAATTGTGAAAAAATAAAGTGTATCTGATTTATCTGCTTTTGCTATTAAAACAAACGCTGAGATCTAACCTTCTTGGAAATATGACAAAAATGCTCAAACATGAAGTAACTATTTCAATTTCAAGTCTCAAAATCAACCATTTTGGCGGAAAACCTGCCAAATTGCTAAAAATGGGCTATTTTTGAAAGTTTTATTGAGAATTTAGTACGCATCGTAGCGTGCACCAAAAACAGTATTTCACCAGAAAGTGTCTATTGGTAAGATACAATAATGGTATAAATATTGTTTTGGTGCACTCAACGGCACATATCTAATTTAATAAAAAACTAACTGAAAAAAGCTTAATTTGATCATTTTTTCTGAAAACGCCAATTAATAATACATCGATCACGTCACTTTGACGTCATAGATAACTTTGTCGAATAAATAACATTCAAGCCTTAAAAGCAATTACTGAACAGTAATTAAATCGATTTCCGCAATGATCCGAACAAATTCATTGAAGGGGACAAACTAGCCGTATTTTTCCTACCTCCTCCTCTCGGTAAAATGTTCCGACAGGCATGTTTATTTAAGAATGTTTGAATTTTGTCAAAAAAGATCCAGTTCTACAGACGAGAAAAGCACATATTTGTTAAACAATTCTATAGCTACAAGTATATTGCAGATTTTAACTTCACAACCTTAAAATGAGGATTTGAACTATCTTACGTATTTCCTATTATTTTAAATAGTGGACGTTTTTGATGGTGAGCAGGTCTATGAAACGATTTTTACCAGGAGACCATGTAAACACTATCCATTTCAAGATTGATTTAAACTGACTCAGTTTTCATTGAAGCAAAATTGATAAGAACAAACATTTCCTGAAAAAACCCGAAAAATATGCTGAGCAACACACTATAATGTGGCTACAATT
The DNA here is from genome assembly GCA_028566495.1 of Lithophaga antillarum. Classification (NCBI taxonomy): domain Eukaryota; kingdom Metazoa; phylum Mollusca; class Bivalvia; order Mytilida; family Mytilidae; genus Lithophaga; species Lithophaga antillarum. Next base: position 10,763 of record JAOXYI010044466.1, on the reverse strand, counting down.
AAAATTTGACCAACTCCGATTTAGCGGCAAACCTAAAGGCTTTGCACGGGCCTGGATTGTTGACGAAGGAAACTACGTGTTTATATATTTTTTTTAAATTACATTTACTGTATGTCGGTGAAGTTAATGATGTTTTAACAACTTTCAGTTTTGAGATGACCTACTCCTTAATTCACTGTCGTACTCGAGTTTACAGACCGAGTCCGACTAACTTGATATCCCTAGACTGTGTCGATCTCCTGGTTCTTAAATTACCTATTTATGAAAGTAGACATGTGGCCATCATGAATTTATATTGGACATGAGAAGCGTTGAATTAATGATAGACCATATTATTATTCTTGCAAAAGAACATTCCTGGGATTGTAATCCCGAGAATGACTTATTTGAGCTTTTAGCACAGACCGATGCCATATGAAGACACAAAATATGTGACCGTAACCCAAAATGTGACTTATTTAAGGCTTTACTTTGTAACATTTAACATTATACATGTATCAGAGGGTAAATATGTAGCCTTTAATCCGGAATGTGACTTTTCTGAGCCTTTAATACAGATCAGTACCCATATCGAAGCACAGACAGCCTTTACCACAGACCAGTCCCCATATCAAAGCACAAAATATGTGATTTGTTAAACACAATATGACTTAATTTCAGCCTTAGCACAGACCGATACCCATATCGAAGCACAAAATGAATGACTGTAACCCAGAATGTGACTTATTTGAGCTTGCAACGTATAACGGTGCCATATCGAAGCACAGAATATGTGATCATAACTTAAAATGCGATATGTTTGAGACTTTAAAAGAGACCGTTCCCCATATAAAAGCACATCATAAAATGTGACAGTAACCCTGAATGTGACTTAATTGAGCCTTTAACACAAATCAATATCCATATCAAAGTAGACAATATGTTCCTGTAACTCAGAATGTAACTTGATTGAGCTTTTAACATAGACAGGTGCTCATATTGAAGCACAAATATATAACCATAGCCAAGAGTTTGACTTACAAAAGTCTTTACGAAAGTCCTGTGCTAATACTTAAGCATAAATATGTGACTTTATCCAAGAATGTGACTTATTTGAGACTATATGGAAGACTGATGCCTATTTTAAAACATAAATATTTATCTGCAAGCAAGAATTTTAAGAGCAAGGAGAACCGATGTCAAAGCTCAAATACTTATTTCACACTTCCAAATTTAGTTGATACAGATGGTTATCCGTATCTACATAATCCTGTTTATTTTTCTTCATCAATCAAAAAAAAAATAAAAAATAAAAACTGTCTCTATTTAAATATTGTTCAATATTCATTCATTTGCATGTGTCATCCCAACTTTTATTTATCAATTAATTACATAAACTACATGTACAACTGTTGCTGTCGTTTTTCATAGCTATATAAACATCGATTTTGAGAAAAATGTCCTGGTTAGCAGGACGTTTTATAACGAACGTCAGTGAAAAGCTATTTGAATTCTTTAAAGTTTTTAATTTAAAGGTTTTAGGCTAAAGAGAGATAGATCAAGTCTAGCTAGAAAGTGTTTAATAATAGCTGGATTGTGTTCAAATCTAGCTATCTAGCAGTCAAGCTTTCTGCTTTCAAAAGTGCTGACCAGGAATCAAATCGAGCCATCAATTTTATCTCTCCCAGTGTTTGTTAACATCTTTTTGATCCCTCGACAGTCGATTGTTGCTAGCTTTGTTGACAGCCGAGCGTATAACTTTCACATAACTAATGCCTTTCCTCACACAAATTGGATTTGACCTACTAACTTTGTTAAAGTGAAATGTTATCAAGATTGGTATGAAGTTACCCGGTCTCTACAACGTACTGTTTTCGTTACTATAATATACAAAATATATTCAGGAAATGTGTGTGTGGTCACTTAACTATAAGAGCTAAGCATATACAAAAATGTATTATTATTGCATTGTTTTGCATATAGAAAGATCTTCTATAAAATGTCGATCTAAGCAATGGTAAAATTTTGAACTCCTAAACAACATCCATGACCAAAAGTTCAATAATCGAAACTTGAGACGATTAACATTTTGAAACAAGTACAATTAATATACATGGCATACATTAAAATATATTCAGAAGGTAAATAAGTAGTTGTCACACGGACTTTTGATCTTTTCTGATATTTTATCAAGGTTATAACTCATAGAGGTCATTGGTGATAGTCCGAACTCTATTAAAAGTACGGTTTTCAAGTAATAATGGTTTTATGCTGCGATCAAACATTCGGGGGAACTGATTCTATTACAAGTGATTTTATTATTATAAAATAGAGATGTTTGATGTCTGAACACCTTTCACATTTTTGTAGAGTGTTCATTTCACTGGGTCTTAGAGTTTCGGAGATAAGGCTTGCAAATGCAAGGATAAGGCAAAACAGAACCTGACCTTGACCTTTGACATTGTGAACTCTATCAGCCGTTCTTTATGGATTTGGTTTCACCTACAGTGCCTTGATGCAAAAAAGGCCAATGCTGTCAACGTTGCAAGTAAAGGTATCAGTAAGAATACCGAAGTCCAAGGCAATTTCAAAAGGGAAAGTCAAAAGAACAAAAGTCAATTAAAACTGACAAAACCGAGAAAACGACTGGAAACAACTGTTACATTCCTGACTTGGTTCAGACAAGGTTTCATAAGAATCTACTCGAAAAAAGTGATACTTACTTTATACCGGTTAATGGATAATAAAATAGTTATCTATCCAATGTTTCATGGTAGTCAGCTACAAATTATCGTTAACTAGTATATAATTTTTTAAGAAAGTTTAATAACAGTATAGTTGGCACAATACAGGTAAAACCAAGATTGTTGATGGTCAATACTGGTAATTCAAGCAGTGTTCCAACAATACTATTAATAATTTTGTTCAGTATTGTAGCAACAATAATGGAATACTAATAATGTAGCCATCGTGCTGGAATACCAGCATTGTTATGAACAATACTGGAACTGCCAGTACTATAGATTATACAATACTGGTTTTACCAATATTGTAGACAATACAGGAAAAAATATTACATGTATTCCAGTAAGCACGATACTTGTTTTGCGAGAATAATTGTCATTCAAACATTGTTAAAATTACAACTAGGAATATCCTGAATATCAATATTGTGTAATAGCAGAATACCAGTATTTACGAGTATCTTAAAATATTTGTAATACGAGTACTGCGAAATCTGAAGAATACCAGTATTTACAAGTATATTTAATACTGGAATACTAATATCTTCTAGTATCTACTAGAAACTGAAAACAAACTCAGTGAAAAGGTGGCGATATCCATAAATGGAGAACCGATCCACTTGTTTACATTTGTTTTCTCATTTTAACTTCAAATTCATTAAAGGCAAATTTGGCATATTTCTGCATTTTAATTGTCATCTCACAAAAATGCATATATTTGGGGTCTCAGCAGATTAATGACTTGTCAGTTTTAAAAGATATAAATGTAGTTTATGCAACTTACCGAAATGGGTTCCTGGATGGAACATTGACGCTTCGATAATATTGTACCATTTTGGTCAGGTTCCTGCGAAAAAAAGAGAGAAACATCATTTAGTTCAAATATATAATTTTTAGAGTACGTGTCCGCCCCCTCCCCAAGTTCCTATCCAACGTTACAAAGTCAATTCAATTACCAACTCTTATACCAGAAGTTGTCACAGGTTTCATTGTAACTAACTGAAACATTCTATGTGCTGTACACCCCATGCTTTACCGACGAGTTGTTGAGCTATTTATATAGGTACGAATATATAATAATTCAAAAAATGATCAAGCTGAATACAATGTATATGATATTAATTAAAATTTGTCCAGATGTCAGAATATTGATAAGCACGGTATATTTGTTTATAAGTTCTCTCTATTTTGTCTTAGCAACGTACAAAATTTTGTCTGCAGTGACTTTTTTTTTTTACATTAAACCTTCTATAAAACGAGAACTATTACTTTCATATTTTCGCTTCAGCCTTTGTAGCCAACCACTATTACGCTGGATCCCTAACACTACAATGAAGTGATTAGTAAGTTCTTCCACAATTTAATTTGTGTGCAAATAATTGGTTAAAGAATGCGACAATATGTTACAGGTAAAATTTAAAACGACTGTAGACCTGTCACAGAATTCTTAAAGAGTCCAAATACTTAGCTGAAGTTTTTAGAGAAAACTGCGATAAAATGGGATGCTTAAATATAAGATGTAATATACCAAAAGTCATATGTGATTTACATATGTTCTTTGGCAAATGTTACAGATGGGAAATTTGAACTGGCATATATACTAAGACGAAAAAATGTCCGTTGCAAGTTGAGACACCAAAATGTTACAACAATAAACCAAGCTGTAATGGCAACCATAAAACTTGCGAAGTGAAGATTTCAGCCTTTCTTCCTCAAAACCTAGTCACAAAATAGTTCTGATTCGAAACAGTCCAGAGTTTTGGGGTTTTACATAGCGATGACCTGAAAACTGAAAAAAAAAACTTCCCAGAAATGTTGGGGATTCAATGATAATATTATTGAGGAATAGTTTTCCTGCTCTACTGTAAAAACTACAAACTAAACGGAAATTGCTACATTTTGGATTGCAGTACCTTGTACAGAATGTGGCGTCGTTCTGGTAGAGAATGTGGAAGAAATTTGATGTTTGAATTCGACAACTTCAGTCTTTTGTCTTAAAGTTGTATTAAAAACATATAGACCAAGAAATAATCAATATGGTCGAGATCGTCCATACATGTACCTAAGGTGGGACGATACCAAATGATGTGTCATAAAGAATTATCGTTCTTGACGCTGTCTTAGTTAAACTTTTGATTTGACAACACTACATCATATAAAGGTTATTCTATTAACGTACATTAAAATATCAGTTGGTGACTTGATAAACAGGAAATATCGTAAGCATTGTATCCAACCAATTTTGAAACAGAAAATGATAAATTATTCAATTCAGCAGAGTTTAGAAATAGCTTGTTCCCCGTAACAAATCGGGAAATCTATGCAAAACAAACAATAAATCCTGTGTAATAATAACTTTTTTCATAATATACAATACAAATTGTAATATAGTTGTGTAGACATTTTATAGAAAACATATCAGGTGTCTGAATTTAATAATTATATAATGTGTTTTTACCAGAGACATACAAAACCATTATTTAATTATATGTCTCTTTTGCACGGACAATTTTATGTCAGAAACATGAATATATTAATCGTAGAATAATTTTGAATGGATCGCAATATATAGAAGAATACTTGATAAGAGTTCTACAGCTTTTTAATAACTACATGAAATATGCAAGTAAGTTGAATTACAATAAATGTCCACACAAAAATTAAAAATCCTCCTCGAAAATATGACAATATCAACTCCCCCTTCCCGCGAAAAACAAAGAAGGATCGAATCATTTCAATTCATAGTGGCTGTTCATACAAAACTATCTATCCCACATGTATTTGATGCAGCAAAATACAAAGAAACACCCGTTGTTGTGTTTAAATTAGAAATTACTGGATTTGGTAACCATATTATTCTATATTATTTTCTATATGGCCACAAATGCAGCAAAAAATCCCCCATAACCACAACGGTCTGTTCCTACTTTCTACAGTAGAATTTGCAGCGTTTCGGCGGACGTATTGTGGTATACCTTTGTTCGTTCGTTCGTTCCTCATCAGTAACTTGAATATCATTTGACAGCCTCTTTTAACACATCTTTACAATTGATAAAATAAAGGTCAAATTCGATTGTGGTTATTTTCACTTTTTTCGTTCCAGAGTTACGGTTCTTGATTTAATCAAAATGTGAAGTAAAAAATCGTTTCCGTTCAACGACTTTAGTGCCCTTTGACAAAATCCTGATTTAACCAAAAGTTGGGAAAAAATGTTTCTATTCAGTAACTTCAGGATCTATTAACAAATCTTTTGAAATTTCGATGATTTTCACTTTTGGCGTTCCAAAGTTGCGAGCCTTAATTTAACCAAGATTTTAAGGAAAAAAATCGTTTCCGTTCAATAACTTCAGCATCCCTCATTAGAATCTCTTGAAATTTTAATACAGAGTTATAGGTTATAAAATAAAGGTCAAGTTCGATTTGGACGATTTTTACTTTTGATGTTCTAGAGTTATGGCCCTTGATTTAACCAAAATTAAAAAAATCTTTTGAAATTTTAATATTATAATTGATAAAATAAAGGTCATCTTCGATTTTGATGAATTTCACTTTGTAGTTTTAATTGTTTGCTGTGTCATAATTATTGGTGTTTGCCTTTGAAACTCGAAATTTCGGAACTTCGACTTCGGAACTCGAGAATTTTGAGAACTAGAAATTTCGACTTGGAAACTGGAAGTAATGCGTTCCCACTCATTGCAAAAAAAAATAACAATACTCTAAACAAGTTTTTTATTTTGTTTTTGTTTTTGTTTTTAACAATGTTTCCTCATTTCGTGCCGATCGGATATCTAACATGGTGATTACGAGGAATTCTTGTTTCTGATTGGCTGAATTTTAAAAATCTTCTCCTCTGAAACTACATGTCAATTGAATTGTAACTTTGTAAGAGTGTTGTATGGGATGTCTTGTAGAAATTTCCCCTCATTTTGTGCCGATTGAACTTCCATCGTGGCCGCCATTGGTAATTCCTGTTTCTTTTTGCTTCTGATTGGCCGGAAATTTTAAAATCTTATCCTCTGAAACTACTAGGCCAAATGGAACTAAACTTGCCAGGAATGTTCATTAGATAGTGCTCCACCAAAAAGAAAAAAATGTTTTGGTGCCGAACAAAAATCCAAGATTGCTGCAAAGGCCTAACCGGCTAAAATTTCATTTTTTTTCACTGGAACTACTTGGCCAAATCAACTTGCTGGGAATGTTCATTAGGTAATTCTCTACCAAAACTTGTTTTTGGTGCCGATCCGAAATCCAAGATGGCTGTCAGGGCTTAAATTGACTGAAATTTCAAGAGTCTTTTTCGCTGACGCAAATTGATTGATGCATTGTAGAGTATGATCTTAGATGAACCACTAGTAAATTGTTGTTTTTTTGTACCGATCAGAAATCCAAGATGACTGCAATTGTGGGAACCCTACGGGAAATGCATAGAAACTACTTCTAATCTAAAACCATTGAAATGATATAATGCATAGATGATTACATGATCGACCTCTATAAAATTTATGCTTGTTGTGTCGATCGGAAATCAAAGATGGCTGCCAACACAAAACAGTTTTATTGTAGGACCCTATGGGAAATATATATACGAATTGATTCGTTTCTGAAACCATTTAACAGATTGAGATGATATTAATTAGCAATGATCACATAGTCCTCTATCATGTTCTTTGTGTGTTGATCAGAAATCCACGATGGTTTACCAACGTAGAGCATAGTTTTACTGTAGGATTGATTGATTGATTGTTTGCCTAACGTTCAGTGAGAGGTATTTCAGCTATATTCAGGACAAGAACAAGTTAACAATGAAAGAAAACACGAATGGGGAAATGGGATGGGCCAAGGACGGATAATTTTGAATGCCACTGGAATACCAGAGGGTACTGGGTAGGGTCACTTTGCAACTGGTCACTTACGGACCACTTGTAAAAGAGCTGTAACAAGGCTTCTTTAAGGTGCAGATAGTGTGGCAATCTCCTAGCACGGGATTTTGGATTTAATGTACCCATCCGACGGACGTTTGGAACCTATTTATATCGCCTCGAGTTCCCACGGGTCAGTTGTGTATTTGTAATAATAAATCTCTTAGGAGTTCTACCCCGAAAGTCCGAGCAACTGGGTCTATTTCTATCCTTCCCGGGGTATGGGGGGTGTCTCTGTTACTGTAAGGTGATCCTATGGGAAATGCATCTTGTGAGACCGTTTAACTGATTGAAATGATGTTGTACAAGTCGAAATTTCGAGTTTTTAAGTCTAAGTTTCTAGTTCCGAAGTCAAAATTTCGAGTTCTCAAGTCGACATTTCGACTACCCAAGACGAAATTTCGAGTTGTACAAGTCGACATTTTGAGTTCTCAAATCGAAATTTCGACTTGAGGACTTATTAAGTCGAACTTCCGAGTTCCCAAATCGAAATTTCGAGTTAGCAGGTCGATATTTCGAGTTCTAAATTTCGACATGTATTTTTACTTTTTTGGTTCCTATTCAGCTTCCGTAATTTCTCAATGTTCATTTTTTCTTCGACTTCGAGTTATTCGTTGTCGTTAAAACATTACCTGTATCAACGAATTTCTTCTATTCTTAAATTTCTGAAAATATAGTCAAATTTTGTTTTTCAAAATTCCTTTTTAAAAGGTTATGTGTTTCTGTACTCAGATAATGACTAAATCAAAGATGGGGAAAACAAAACTCTGATACCGTTACAAAGCGAAAAGACTATTATGACAGAAAGTGTTCCGGAAAATGTGGCTCTTGGAAATTTTATGCCCGGTGGTGGCAACAATTCTGATCAGCAACAAACTATTCCCAAGATAATTGACTCAAATGGGTACTAGGATAGCGTTGAAGGTGGTGTGACTGAGAAAGAAAGAATCCTCGGAAAATTGAAGCTGATATCTTTGAATGTGAACGGTGGTATACAATCAAGCTTTTGTGAATTTTATATGTTCATATGATACAGCGTCTCTAAATGTTGGTTTGATAAAGATTTTTCTCTTGATTTACCAGGTTTTGACTGTTTTTCATATCCTAGATTAAAATCAAAATCTACACAAGGTGGTGTTATTAATATATTAATTAGAGAATGTTTTAAAAGAGTTATTGTTGTATAACGTTGATAAGTTTGACCCGAACTTATCAATACTTCCGGTTAACTTGCAGAACATAGAAACGATCTCGTTTTGATCAAGAAAAACACTCGAATACAATACGATAAATCAATTATCATGTTTTCCTTATATAGATATTGTAAAATATCAGCTGCTCGACATAATATGAACCTTTTTAGCTCGTTCGCTGCGCTCACTCACCCAAAAAGCTTCATATTGTGTCTCACAGCTGATATTTTACGATATCAATATGCAGAAAACCTGATAATGTATACTTATTCTGCCCTAGGCCATGTTATGTTAATAGACGATACGAATAGCCGAACTGCAACGCTGGACGACATTATACTTGGTGATGATATACATTTTACAGTTAGAGACAGGATTGAAGGTGTGTTCGAATACGAAAATGACATTGACATTCCAAACAGGATTAATCCTAACGTGAATACAAACTGTTTTGTTCCAAAAATTTCAAATCTGTGTAAAGATACGGGACTACGAATAATGAACGGTAGGCATAAAAATGGTTTTTCTAATGACTATACATCCTGCGGTGCAAATGGCATGAGTGTGGTAGACTACATTTTGGTTCCAGTTGTATTGCTTTCAATCGTAGATCAATTTATTGTGTCTACCCTTACAAATTACTCTGATTATGCATTTTTATATTTAGAATTATAGACTTTGTACAGTGCTTGATACTTTAAAAACATCAACAGACAGTGAACGACCAGCTAAATACAAATGGAATGATGACATTAAAGACCAATGCAGTGAGTGTCTACGTGTGAATATGGACAAAATTATCGAGTCGAGCAATCGTATATACTTTGACAACCAGCAATCATTGGACAGATCACTTACGGAGTTTACGCGTTCGCTTGAAGACATAATGTCACCTTTCTTTAAGAACGCTCATAGGAAATCACGAAAAACATATAATGACCATTTCGACAAGCCTTGGTTTAGTATGTGATTGTAAGGAACTCTATCGTCGATATTTAAACTGTTTGAACATTTTTAACAGCTCGAAAACTTTAGTGAATCATAGGAATTTGATGCAAGCCAAAAGGGAATATAAGACACTCGATTAAAACGTGATTATATGCGTAACGAGGGAAACATGATGAACTTCTTGAGATCTAATAATCCCAAACTGTTTTATTCTAAGTTTAGAACAAAGATTTCTGCAGGGAATGATATACCCTTGAAATCTTTTTAAGAACATTTTAAGAAGTTGGCTGATCCCGAAACTGAGAATTTATTCGATAATACCTTTTTAAATGACACTGATGGTGATTGTGTATTTGAAGAGCTTGATACAGAAATTACCGACATTTTAACCGCAATACATAATTTGAAAAGAAATGAAAGTCATGGTGTGGACGGACTCTTAAACGAGTATTTTATTGAATTTAAAGACATTTTCATGCCAACGTTGCTTAAAGTTTTTAATGGAATTTTACAATCTAGATTGTTTCCTACAGCATTGGCAATTGCCGTATTAGTGCCAATTTTCAAACGCGGTAATATAGAAGACCCTAACAATTATAGGGGAATTAGTCTCGTTAGCAACTTTGGAAAATTATTTACGTCTGTTCTAAATCAACGTCTCATAGACTGGTCAGATACTTTCGATATAATTACAGACGCTCAGTTCGGCTTTCATCCTGGTTTCGGAACTGCGGATGCAATATTTGCTTTAATGTCTATTATTTTTAAATCACTGTCATCCAAAACACGTCTTTATTGTTGTTGATTACACAAAAGCATTCGACACTGTTCAAAGATTGATGTTATGGTATAAAATTTCAAATATTGGTTTTCGTGGCAAATTGTTGCAGGTTCTTAAAGCCATGTATTCGAATGTCACCACTTGTGTTAATGTTGATGGATTTAACTCAGATTATTTTACTAATGAATTGGGTCTAATG
>JAOXYI010044356.1:0-12959 GCA_028566495.1 Lithophaga antillarum | reverse complement strand
CTGGCACTGCACTATAAAAAAATTCCCATTTTAACCTATGTAAAAAGATGATCCACTCTACTACTTGGTTAGCAGATGGCTGATAAAAATGTTAACTTGATAAAAGATTGCCCCATATTAACATTTTCTAACTTTCGGTTTATTCTGGTCAGACATTTTAGATTTGTAATCGATAAAAATTTATATGACGAGCAATCCACCATCATGATGTTACATTTTGCCTATTTCCATATTAAGCAATAGTGAGCAATAGTGACGACCTGTATCATTGTTGCGAAGTTTTAATTAAGTTGCATTTTTTTCTTATAATTAAAAACAATCTAAAAACAATTAAAGAAGGTATCTTGGATCTTTATATTAATCGGAGGCTAACAACTGGTCAGAATTTGTTAGAGCTATATATCCTTTTGAAGTAAGTAATGTCTTTAAATCTAGTTGCTGATATACACCATCTGTTTTAATAGGGATATACACCATCCGTCTGAAAAGGACAAAGGTGGTGTTCAGTTTGCCAACAAATCACTTTGGAATGTAGTAAAATTTTAACAGGCCATTATAAAACACTTCATACATGTGAAATAATCTCCAGTCATTTTGTAGTGGATGTTGAGTTCCACTGGAACATTTATATTTTTAACCATAGTTAAATATCAAATAAATGACTTTGAAATGGTTGCTGCTTAGATACAAAAATAGGATTTTAACATGTATATGTATTTAATAAATAACTGGATTAAAACTTTATCGATGTAGGTTGTTTCATGCAACAATTAAAAACTTACGCTGTTTTAGCGTCAATAGTTGAATTAGAAGAGCTGCCCGAGCCATAATAGCGACTAGAACTATATCCGCTAAATCCTCCTCTGCTTCCACCTCTACTGCCGCCTCTACTGCCACCTCTACCTCCTCCTCCTCTACCACCTCCTCTTGCCCATGTTACTGCAGAAAAAATTAGACATGAAGTCACAATCCTGGTTGTATTACATTTACAACAACTACTATGACAGCCTCTCATATTAGGTACAATCATTTAGTTTAAAATAAAAGGAGAAATAAAACAAAACAATCACAGTCATAAATAAATGCGTTATCTGTTGACTTATCTGTTTACATTCATTAGATGGTATATTTCCTGTTGATAAAGTTAACAGACGTAAAACCTAAGTTATCTGAGTTACAGATATATTTAACTACCAGAAAGACAGTCGTAGACTTAAAGTATATATTTGTCACTTTTCAAGACAACAACACGAAAAACTAGCTGCATCTTTATTTTTGCACTAAAATATTTAATTTAATATTATAGTAAAGCTGATTCATCTGCTGTGGATACATATGTCAAAGGTATCATTATTCAAAGACCTTTAGGGGTAAAAAAAAGTTTAAAAAATAATGGATATTAGATTTTTAGGATAATCGTTTATTTTCATTGATGCGAAATATGAATTGCATTTAGTACATTTTGTCTTCAGCTGATATTTGCATAGAATCATGAACAATAATGATGAAAATATGTACAAAATATTTTTTTCAGTTATTGTCCGTTAGTAGACATCTTATATTTTTTAGTAATATTAGTATACATTGTACATCATTTGCTATTTAACTGGTCAGTAATATACATCCGGTATTGTTATACTTTTTGGTTACTTTCCTCCAGTCGCGGATTCCGGTTTCTGTCTCCTTAAAATCACAAAAAGGTCAAGCGCAAACAGGCAAACATATCAAAAAAATAAATTAAAAAAAAAAAACAAACAAAAAAAAAACAAAAAAACGTAATATCCGTCATCGTTTTACACATATACAGTTATAATACAGAAAACAAATGTAAATGAAAGACAGATCATGATCGTCGATGATGTTGAAAAATGTCAAAACTAAAAGCAAACCTTTGAATATATTTATTGCAGCTTGGATATGACAATATTTGCATATTGCAGTCGCCGAAATTTTTGCTACCATCTGTGTTGTATACTTGGATCTGTCATCTTGAATTAGGACTGATTTTGGTATAATAACTTGTTATATTAATTTGTTCATGATTGATACGTGAAGTATTTAATAATCTCGACCGGTTTCCTGATGAATGTACGGTTAATCTTGATCTCATACTTTGTGGTAGTGAAGATCTTTCAGTTGAACAGAATATAGTTATATTTAAACATGTTTTCGAATTCATAAAAAAGTCTGATAGATTCCTTGTCGTATGATACTTTTATTTACTGCACCGCATGCATCATCATTACCTTCAAAATCATCTCTCTCTCTCTCTCTCTCTCTCTGTTGAAAATACACAATTTGTATGTTCAAATATTGTAATGCATGCTCTTATTATTGTATTATAAATTGTATTTAGGAGAAGACTTTATAAGTGTGATTCACTTGTGTCTTATCCTTTTGCATGTTTTGAGCAAATAAAATATGTTTAAACTAAAGACAAATATGGGAGTGAAAAGAGTGGGAATCGCATGAACTCCAAACGGAGAGAGACCAGGTGCATCGACAGGGTACGCATCTCCTGCTATGCATGCATCAAAAGAGAAAAACGAAACAAAGAAAAAGAACTGAAAATAGGACAACAGGAACTCCCGTATAAAACCGGCAGTGAGAACAGGTGTATCGATAAGGTAAGCTTCTCCTGCTCTACATGCAGATTCCGTCATGAAGTTTATACTTATGACTTTTTATGTAGGCAATAGCGAGAATAGCTGGTTCAGAATACAAACACAGATGTGATGGCCTAAAGTCATGACGGAGAATGGAAAGATCTGCTACCTGCGGTAAGAAAATACAACATCTTACATACAGTGTCAATTTTTCAATCTCTATAAACATTTATAGCTTTTTATGTGTTGGTCGATCATAAATATATGATATGTGTTACATTATATCTGTGTTCAAATCTGAAACTGCAACATTTTTATGCAAACTGAGCTAATGCGTCATACGTATTTATTAATTCAACGTAATCACACAGTGTCTATCCGTCAGTTTTCGCAATTTCTCGTAAACAAGGGATCATACACATGTATACAGAGCGAGAGAACCAACTTTAATGTGTTGTTAGGTTTTTAATGTAGAAAATGTATTTTTGCAGAAAACTGAAATATTAAGAAACAGTCAACAATTTCTTGTAGATAAAAGATCGTGTCAATTTGCTGGAAATATTTAATTGACACTTTATATATAGCTTCCTCATTACACACTGGTGTGACTTTTTATATCGTTTCCGGTTCTTTAGTGAAAATGTGTTTTCATATATAACTCAGGTTTTAAGAACCAGCCTATAATTTCTTGTTAACAAAGATTTAAGATCATACATATAAGTTTCTGTAATATAACAAGACTCAAATTTGAGAAACAGTTAACACTTTCTTGAAAACAAGACACTTTAAACACTTAATCTATAGCTTCCTCTCCACGGCTAAATGTACCTTTCCATGCTTTTGTCTAAATATAATGGAAGGCAAAAAAGAAGAAAACTAAGCTGGAAAAGAGATGTTAGCATCTATTCATTTTATAGGTTTATCCAATAGTAATTTTCTGAATAGGATGTCAGTTGGACATACATAATAAATAACAATCTGGACAAGACAACACAATAAAAAAATAATAAATATTCGAACAAAAAGACTTTTAAATAGAAAGCAAAAGAAACCACAAGTGTGATCAGGTATTTCTGAAAGGTTAGCATTCTCTGCGTCATTTGCAGCAACTGTAGGAATACAAGAAGAATGTCGACTTTACACAGAAGTTATGTTTGGGCGATATCAGACATTTGTATAAGAAAGTTCGATGGAAATAATACGAGTAAGATTATTTTAAAAGGGGATCAATACGAGTATAATATCATTTTTTGTGGTAGTCATAATTTGAAAATATTAGAAAGAAAAACATTTCTATGAATTATATGCATATCATTTTTTCAGTGGACAAAAATATTGTATACAGTTTGAAAGTACAGTAATACTGAAGACATGATAACAGTAGCTGGACGCTTGTATCACTGAAAGAACTAGATTTTGATTTATTTTGTTTTGTAGTGATTGTTGTGTGACGTACGAAAATTTTGGGAAAAAGATATGTATAGATACTGTCTTTCGATTAATTTCTATTCCATTTCAACATTTTAATCTTGTATCTAAGTCGACAGTAGATTAACAATGCATGATTGAAACAATCACAATCTGGACATAACCATACCAGCATAAATACAAAACAAAAGACAGACGAGAAGATCTTAAAATGTGAATTTTACGTTTTTATGTCGATAATTATCATAATTACCTAGTCATTTTTTTTTCATTTTACAATAAGATTATTTTTTACCATTTGTTCAGATCGTTTTATTATATAATGATCTATTCTCTAATGATCTACTGCTCGTTCTCTGTGATCTATTGACTGACAATATATTGCTCACGTCGTGATATTTTACATGGTAACCTGTTACTTTGGTTATGGCTAATGCATGACTTTTTATTCATTACACAAAAGTAAAATTTCATTTATATATATATCATACTCTTGGTCATAAAAATGGAAGTTTAATTTGAGATCGAATTAAGTAATTTGTGCCTTATATTTTTTTAAATGCATTGTTGTAACAAAGAAATGATTGAACTTGTTTTAGAATAATTTTCAATGTCATAGTTCTAAAATACGGTGTTTTTGTACGACCGCAAAATTTTTTTAAGGACGTATTATGGTATGGGTCTGTTGTTGTCGTCGCCGTTGTCTGTCGTCTGTGGACAGTTGGTTTCCGTGCTCTAACTTTTGTTCCTGAAGATTGATTCTTTCAATATTTTAACACATTGTTTCTAGACACAAAATACAGGTCAAGTCTGATTATGGGGGGTTTGACCCCTACCGTTTTGTAAAAAATGGGCCAAAAGGGATTTTTAATTTTTGTATATGGATGTTTTGATCAAAGAGAGATAACTCCAGAAAAAAAGACCTTGAATGATCTGTGAGGTTGATTCTCATTAAATTATCCATACTTCAGAAATTTTTACGTCATTATAACCTGTTTCATCAGATTTACATGATTGCATCATTTACATGAAACCTGAAATTTCCAAACATTTCAAACCATAGGGGACATGTTTTGTTTCACAAAACTTAACACTTGTTTAAAAAGGGGTCTGCGGCCGTATCATGCTTCGTGGGCGGAGCTTTCATTTACAAATGATGTCGCAAAGTCAACAAGGTCCAAGTTTGACATTGACTTCACTGGGAACAACGATTCTTGTGTTTCAGCGAATGAAATGTAATACCATTTGGCATGAAGTCATTGTAACATCGAGAGTTAATTAAAATAAATGAGGACCCAAGGGGTCCAAAGCTTAATATTGGCTCAACCGGCAAACCTTATTAAATCATCTGTCTTTAGAACCAGTGATAAACACAGGATTAAAAATGGGAAATATCTTGTTTAGGTTAAAAACAGATAAATGCAGTAATATGTGACAAAAACACTTAAGGTTTATACAAATCAAGGCGCAAGAGTCCCTGAAATCTAAGGTCTGTTAGTCAAAATTTTAAGGAGCTTCAGTGAGGAATATTTTGTTAAGTACCAGCAATAGTTTCAACTTCTAATGATAGTTCATGACAAGGTGACTCTCAAGTATACATCCAATGTTCACTACACTTGATCAGGGGTGCCTCTTTGAGAGGGGAATAACTGAATTCACTTCGGTGTAACCGAATAGGTTAAACCAATGTCACAGGCTCGGGTGAGCTTCTAGTATGCACCCAATGCTCACCATACTTAATCAGGAGGTGCTTCTATGAGACCAGAAGAACTGATTTGAATTTGTTGTCACTGAATAAATCAAACCCAATGTCAGAATAAACAAAGTTCAAATTAAAATAGCAGCTCGATGGATCACTGACCTTCTCCGGATAATTTGATGTTTCCTCTTACGTAACAATTTTCAGTACTATGATTCAACAAGACCGTAGAGTTTCATCATTTCCCGACCGAATTTCTTGTCTCTGAATCCATATATAAACGGGTTTACTGTATTGTTGACGAAACAGGAATAGATAAATGTATAGTAAGCCACTGCTTGTGGTAAAGTTAATTCACAATCAAAATTTTCACTCAAGAAATACATAGGGGCAAGAATATGATGAGGCAATGAACTTAATATGTAAACTAGTGTTACAATGACTAAAGTACAGGTTGATCTGGTGACTCTACGATCGGTCATTGCACTTTCTCGCTTCGACTGCGCAGTCTGCTTTCTTATGATTCCATATGTATGTATTTTCCATCCAACAAGTCCATATAGAATACCAAGCGAGAGTGACACTAGGAAAAAGAATGACGTTTGACAAATGAGAAAGGTAGTTATGTAAACAGGGTTCATATCCTCTGCTAGGCACCTGTGTCCGTACAGATGTTGAATTCCAGTAGGAACATTGTCAACTCCATACAATATTGGTGTTGGCCATGACAACAGTAAGGCAACCATTACACTAGCTAAACACATAATTTTGGCTTGTCTCGGCTTTATGCGGCTGCGTAATGGCGCTAAAGTCTTGTGTCCCCTGTCTATTGCAATGGCAATCAAAGCACATGTCGAAGCAACATTTGCAAAGTACATGACAAATCTGAGTATTTTACAGAAGATGTCGGAAGTAAATGTAACAGGGTGTAACAGATAATACAGTACCATAGGGGCGCTAACTGCTAAATTAAAGATGTCCAGCATTGCCAAAAATATAACATATATTCTATAATTGGAACCCGACTTGAAAATCCTTGTGTAGATGTACAATACATGAGCATTTCCTACAAGTCCGATGAAGATTAGTACGGATACTAAAGTAATGCCACCGAGAAAGCGAGCAATCAGCTTGTCGTTTACTTCATTCAACGTGGAACCGGGTTTTGAATAGGTGTTGGAAATCCATTTATGACAAGATATGTTTTCGTTTTCCATTCAAAATGCCTGAAAAATAAAGACAGTATAATTATTTTATTTGTTTGATAATTACTAAAAAGAAGATATCAGGAAGATCCAATAATGAAGTACACCAGAAAAAATCACACCACCACTTCGTTCAGAAACAGCAAAAGAACAAAGACAAAACATGAAAGACAGACGAGATATCATGATTTGGTACAGACACTAAATAGTGGTGGGGTAAACATTTTTGTTTACGTTTTTATTATGATATGAAAATATATATATGTCTTCTGTTTCATATATGTATGAATTGTATTTTTGTGTTATATCATGTACTCTAGAGCCAAGCGATTGGGAGTAAAATACTTTTTCAGAGGTACTAAATACGACTAGCCGATTTAAAATCTTATGTAAAAATTTCCATTTTTGTTTTATTTTTGTTTTTGTTTTTAGTTAAGACAATGGGAAATTAATTAAAAAACTTCCGTCATGAATTGATAGTATTTATAAAGAATGTAAAAATATAATGCGCAGTGGTAACTTCTTAAGTGTAGTGGCAGAGACATATAAAGTGGTAAAAGAATTACTACATTCAACTGAATATAACATGCTTATACGTTCATGAATAAGTGCATTATGTTTATAATTATTCGTAAATACTTACCTTTCAGTTGAATTAAAGTGACTATTTCTTTTGATTATAATTACACACGTATTTGTAATTGTTTTTAAAGTTGAATTTCCATACCGGATATCCCACTTATAGATTTCCTAATCATGTTATTATGTGTCGTTTTCCTAAATATCCCAAACGTATATATTTCCGCTGGAAAATAACTTTTTCTTTACGCATAAAGTAAAACGGATTTTCTTAATGAATCACACCTTTTTTGCGGCTAGCGTGAATAAGACAGAATGACCAGATATTTCGACCTCAATCGAAAAGAAGGATGAACATCGAATACCAAATTGTACCAAAATCATGGAGTTCGACGATATAAATTCTTAAACGTCATTAAAATGCAGCATGTAGAGCATTATTTATAGGTTTACTTACAAATAAGAATCCACTTTCCATTTATTTGCAGGAGCGCGTTCAACAATAAGTATCTTTGTATCCTCTATACAATCACTCTGTTTAACTTTCCCAAAAATATTTCTACCAAGTAAGTAGTCTATAACCAACTGTGCTTTTATATATATTGAATTAATTCTGTATTACACTTCAAATTAACATGTTCTGGGGTGTAATTTCAGCTGTTTGTACACTTTGGATTTGTCATCTTATTTCATTTGTTGTTCATGACGCATACTTCGCACGGAAATGATTTACCCCCGAAAAATCACGAGGTCGGTATAAATCTGAGAAGGCTAGTTAAATACCTTTATAAAGAATCGTTTAGGTAAGTGTGTATCTGAATAATTTTGAGTATGCAAAAGAATTACTACTGTCTGGAGAATTCTGGTAAAAACCTAGGCGCCATAGCTAGACCAAAAGGCAAAGCTCAGAATTTGAAAATCCTGTTGTCACATATGAAACGAAGGTGTCTCCAAATATTCAGTGAAATGGGAATGTGGAAATATGCATCCATTAACAAGAGAAGAAATCCTCATTGCACGAAGGATAGAGACCAGTTTGTTTCATCTTTGAAATAGGGTACCACTAAGTAACTGTTCAAACTGAAGACCTCTGTTACATACCTCGTCCCTCCTGTTTCTTTAGAATCAAGAAAAGATTGAAGTAAAACGCAGAGGAGAAATGTTCTCTATTGTAACCTTGAGAATCAGACTATTGATTTCCTTTGAAATAAGATGGAAGTCCTTGTTGTCTGATAAAGAAACTGAACTCTGACAGAGGATCTTGATTGATGTAGACCCATCCGAATCACAACTAGAACCAGTAAGTGTTGGTGGTTTCTTCCAACTGACATAAAAAGGGACAATCTGCCTACTGCTGGAGTTGGGAAATGGACTGAACTCGTCCACTGTATCTGACTAGTGACGGTCAGTGACAGTAAATTATCACAAGATACCAAAGTTAATTTTATTTACCATATGCACCAAGAAGACTGGCACCAAACACTAGCAGGGGTATCCTTACTAGTTTTGGCTGTATTTCTATTTTTGGTAATTTCTGGTTATTTTGGGTTGTTTTTGCTCTCCGACATTTGAATTTTCTTTTGATTTGCAAAGTTTGGCTTCGAGCACCACTAAGACAATTTGTTGAAATCCGCATGTCGCAGAGCTCATTCATTTCTGCTGGGACGAGAAAGCTTGACGGATATATCAGGTTTACTGGAAGTAAATTCCCCCGTTTACTGGGAGAGGTACTGCTTTGAAAGAGAAATTGTAACAGTGGTCGATCTTTGTGTGTTGATCAATTGTACGATGATCCTTACGGACTGAGAGCCCTTGTTAATTTCCTCCTGTAACCTTTTGATAGATAAATCAATATTTAATCAGATGGGAAGACATTAAGGTGTTTCTAAGACTTGCCTGAACTAAAGTCTTCTCCATGAATTCAGCCTTTTTTGAAATGGTAAAAGAAGCCAGAATACCCATATGCAGCAATTGAGATTGCCCATAAAGCTTGATTTACGTGAAGTAAAAATAGTTTATTTCTCTGAGATCATATCGCTCTCTTTATCCTGTAGTAAGGAATTGGCAGCAGCAAAAATGTTCTGCAGTACCCAAAACAAGAGAATAAGACTTAGCCAGAACTTGCTGAGTAAGCTGAAGTCCATCTGCAGGCTTTGCACCTACCAAGACAGACAGGAACTTGAGAGTCGTTTTACCAATAGTAGAGTTATGGATGTCATGATTCATACTTTTATAGCTACCGGGAAAAGAGGCAGGACCAAACTCAGAATGAGGAATATTTGTCATTCACATTGTTAAGAAAAGATTCGTTCAAGAACTGAATGACAATAGTGGCATGGTTGAATTTAGGAAAGAACTCTATAGAAGGAGTAGAAGGACAATCATCCATTTCAGATTCCCGAGTGAAATCTATAGTAAATGTAAGAGTAAAGGTGGCACCATGAGGTTTCTCGCAGACTTGTGAGGAGGATCGCTGGTTATCAATTTCCTTGTAATTTAGGAAATCCCTCTCTTGAACCACAGACAACTCATCTGTCTCTCGATTACCCTCCTGTAAATCATGAAAGGAAGGAAAGAAAGAGTACATTTTAGCCGATTCTAAATGGGCTAGTCTGTCAGTCAGATTTAACAAATCCTCGGAAAATGATTTCCTGGGAATCGTCAGAACCTCTTAATACCATAAAGAACCTGATCATTTTCAGACAAATTAACGGAAGAGGCAAGAGGACTAGCACTAGGACAAGGATCTGCTTCAGAACCAATATCAATCCCATTTCCACCAAATTGAAAGGAATTTGGCCTTTTCAAAGGACGGGTACGGGTATTGTACTTATACTCTGATAAAGATATGGCATAGGTAGGAAAGACTGTGACCAAGTTATTCAAATCCATGATGGGTTGCGAATCTGGACCTGGTAAATCAAAACATACAAGAAAAGATCTAGAACTTATAAATTAAATAAAATGAAGAACCAGGAAACAGCAGTATCTACTTGGAGAAAAATAGTACAAGTAACTGTACGAGCAAAAGGACATGTAGGTACAGCTACTCTTTTCATAACTGAATCACAACTATAACTGCCAGTCACAACGGAGTCCAGAGGACACTGTCATATCCAATATGGATAAGGGATCTGATAAAGAGAATCCTACAAACTGTCGTCCCTGTGATAGTACGAACTTAGCTATCAAGCTTCTTGATATACAGTGGTAAAATTGATAATAACGCACCTGAAAACCGTCAAAAAGTTTAAAACGATCCAAATTATTATGAACTTTTACTATCCGAAGCTCGATGACAAAATTTTTTTTCAAATTTTGCTGAATCCGATTACTGCAATAAACAATGTTGTATACACATGGGTGTCATTAGAAGTTTGGCACACCTACTTAATCTTTAAGAAATTGTTTTGATTGGTTCATGCTTGAAGAAAGTCGCAAGTAGGACATCTTCAGATTTATAAAGGTAAAGCACGAAAAGGCGAAAGAAAGACTAGCTACATTGTTATGGTATACTAAAGTATATAACCACATATAAGTATCTCATGCTTTGCATGTAGCACCGACCACAAGAAATAACATTGTAAACAAATTCCAAAGAAAATAACCTTAAAGTAATAAAAATACAAAAAGACACTTGGTATTGTTCAGTATAATAACTGCTCATATTTCTACAGTATAAAAACACAAAACATAATACTATCTTTATTGATATACATGTAGGCATAGCATTATAAACAAATTCCGACGAAAATAACCGTAAAGTAATAAAAAATTTCATTTTTTTCTTCTGCTTATGGATATTTTTTCAATGTATTTGAAAATCTTCTTTGACTGCTGAAAGAAAATAGAATTTTGGGGTTTAGGAGGAAAATTTGTGAAACGCCTATGCTGTATGGGAATATTTTATAATTTTTATGCTTAGATTAAAGAAGAGGATTATAGTCCTCTTCTTCCTTTTGCTCGTATTTATACCAACATCTTAAAAATCAGTATAATATAATTAAAGATCACACACTATACCCACCCACCCCCGAAAAAAAAGATGAAAGAAAGTCTGGCTACATTATTATGGTAAACTAAAGTATATAACCACATATAAGCATCTCCTGCTTTGCATGCAGCACCAACCACAAGAAATAACATTGTTAAAAAATTCCAACGGAAATTACCTTAGAGTAATACAATTTTTCATATTTTCTCTTTACAAAAAGATACTTGGTATTGTTCAGTATAATAACCGTTCATATTTCTAAAGTATAAAAAACAAAAACACTGTAACATATTTATCGATACAGGCATAGCATTATAAACAAATTCCGACAAATTTAACCCTAGTGAAATAAAATTTTCACTTTTCCCCTGTTTATGGATATTTTTTCACAATATCTGAAATCGTTCTTTGACTACTGAAAGAAAATAGAATTTTGGGGTTTAGGGAGAAAATTTGTGAAACGCCTATGCTGTATATTTTATAATTTTTATGTTTAGGTCAAAGAAGAGGATTATAGTGCTTTTTTTTCCTTTTGCTCGTATTTACACAAACATATTAACAAGGGCGGCGCAAAGCGGAGCATCCCCTCACCTGCAAAAATTTCAAAGTCCCACTGTGACCTTGACCTTTGACCTATGACCTTGAAAATCAATAGGCCTCTAAACCTTCCTATGTGTTAAATGTATACCAACTTCGTTGGCGATTGGATAACAAGGACAAGTTTCCAGTGTAGTGAAAAAAGCCGACGAGGCTTAGGAAGAGACCACAAAATGGAACGATCTGCAGGTGGGAGCAGTTTACAAAATCTTTGACTTGAAAGAATTGAAGAAAACTGAGGAATAACAATTAAAAATCCAGAACCGAGAAAGAGAAACGTTCCAGGATTGCAGTTTGCTAAACAAATGAAAAGTAGAAGAGCTTGAAGGAGGCTATTTGCGAAGCACCGAGTTGAAGAAAGAAGTCGAAAAAACAGCTTCTACTTTGATCTGGTAAAATTCAGAAAAGAGTATATAGTCAACATATTTCAATTTGAAATTAATTAAAACTTAATTTCAAACTACATCAAATTGATCACCTACACCGCAAAATGAACTTCTACATAATGTCGATTGATAATTTTGGTATCGAATAAATACTATGAGTTGCGTAGAGTGCAAATATTTTGTCTGAATATCTCATTCCAACTAATAAAAAAAAATTCGGGGGTTTTAATTGATAGATTTGGATAGGTATTTTAATGTTCGAGAGGGGGGAAAATAAAAATTACTACTACGCATGGTCAGTCTATTGTTTAATTCATCACGGAAGGTTACTGATGACTTCTCCAACTCTCTTCTTTTCTCATCACAGTACATTTTGAACATGTTATAAAAAATTCGATATTAGTATTTTCCCATCTTCCAAAGCTTTACTGACTATTTTCAGCCTGTTATTTGTATGTTTTTTCT
>JAOXYI010044248.1:0-12962 GCA_028566495.1 Lithophaga antillarum | reverse complement strand
TTTCTGAGATAAATAGGGTCAAATGTGATGAAAGGGCCAATTTTCACCATTTTGCTTAAAATTGTTTTGTGTCAACATGAAATCGGTGACAAGCAAATTTGTTTGTCCACAAATTTATTTGTTTAGCCGATTTTAGTTCTCCGTTTTCGACTTGCTGTGGTCGTATCATGCTGCGTATGCATAGCTCTTTATTTTTATGTGTTTTATGTTTCTGTATTAGTTTTGGACACGAACAGAAGAGGATGTTAAACACAAATACACAGCTATACAGATATATAATCAAATTTGGTTTGGTTTAGTTTTTGGGCTTTATCGTCACTTTCAGCAATTTTTCAGCTAAATCGTGACTACCAGACTTACTGGGGAAGGAAATCTCGGTAAACTATCTGCTGAACCGGTGAAACCCTCGACCCTGGGTAGGTGTCTTGAAACCTTAAGCAAGGTGAGGAGAACTTGAACCCACTACAGCGGTGTTAGGCTAATGGTTCTTAGTCTGCGACCTTAACCACTTGGCCGCCTAGGGCCCTATTATCAAAGTAATGAAAAATAAAATTCATATGAAATGCAACGTTATAATGTATAATGCAGTATATGCGATGTTACGACAGCATGTGTCTCGTTATCAATTAATTGATATGTTCAAATTGAATTAAGGCCCATTGGTAACTAACAACAACAGTAGGAACCAAGTAAAATATAAAGGGAAAATCAAATCAGAAGATAATGGGACTGAATCACATGGTTTTATCATGATTCAAAATATAGGGAACTTAAAAAAAAATAAGATTCCAGTGAGATGAAGACTATGTCTGGAATGCCCCGCTGTCACTGAAGTAGTTTAGGTTTTAAAAAATGCGGCATGAAGAAGAGTAGGAGTCTTGAACATTTGTCATGCCCGGAGTAATAGTTCGGACTGAGTGGATTGCCTACTTTACTGACTTCCAATTTCTGCTGTAACCTTGACCTTGAAAATAAAGAAATCAGGTTTGAATGAGACACACCCTCTGGTCGTGGGTAACAATTGTGCAAAATATTATCAATATCCTTCAAAAGGTTCAAAAGATATAAGCCGGACACTGTTTGTGACGGACGGACAGAAAGATCACTATAGGGCGTCCGCTTAGGTGGGGCCCTCATTATACATAATATCAAATATATCTTACTAAAAATGCTACTTTAAATAAAGATAATATAGTCCAAAAATCCTTGAAACAACGAAGTAACAACTCATTTTTGGTTTAAAATTCTCAAATAAATGACTGTTCCCAAATGGTTGGTTGTTCCCAACCTGTAAAAAAAATATCACTAAATATCAAAGACTAAGTATTGTACTGTAAAATCATGATATTTGGCGAGAAAAATTGTTTGCGAGCCGGATATTTAAGTGCATAAATATGACACGCGAGAGCCACATAAATTAGTAAATCAGAGTTTTTTTAACCATTTATGTTACATTTACGCCGTTAACTTTCATTTACGGTTGTAAATGCATTTACGAACAAACAACTCCTCAAATTAAGATTATCGAACGAAAATGAATTATCAAGAGTAAATATCACATAAATGGAGTAAATATTAGATGGAAAATCGTACATACATTTACGGACAATTGGAAAATGCACTTACGAAAGAAACAATGTGAAAATAATTCATCATTTACGACCTTTCTGTATAAGACATTACTACTTTACCCCCATCAAATTAAGCTATTTTAAACTTGAGATAAGCGCACTAGTCGTTGAAACAGCCAACAGGATCGCTTTAAGTTGGCAGTAAATTTAAAGAAAATCAAGTTCTTAATCTTTAAAATACGATAACAATTAAGCTATTTACGTTTTTTTTTTTTTTTCATAACGTTAAAATTAGAAAGTCTCGTATTCTTTATAAAAATATAAAATGGGACCAGATTATAAGCAACAATTCGAAACCTAAATGAAACACACACAAAAAAAAACCTCCAAAAATGAGAGAAAAGCTACGTCACAAGCTATTTTTTATGTTTTGACCTTTCCTTTATGTTTGACCCTTTCACTGGCCCCGATCCTCAAATAAAAAATCAAAGACCTAAATGTGCATCAACAGATGGTATGCAATATTCTAAACCAAATATAACACAAGAGACAAAAAAATGTGGGAGGAGTTTACGTCACATGCTTATTTATGAATTTTGACCCTTTTTGCCGCTAAATGGACTTCAGAACGTATAATCCAATTCCAAAACCGTACTATACATCTACGGATGGTAAGCAAGAATATGAAATAAATAAAACACATAAGAAACCAAGAATGTGAGAGGAGTTGAGTTGCAGGAAAGTGTGACGGACGTGGGCAATTGCAATATCCCTAATTTCATTTGAAAGTGGTGCGAGGATAAAAATCTAATTATATAACTGATTGTATTTAGAGATATAGAACAACTGTGAGATCGTTTACTGTAAAAAATGTCCCTTAGAATTGGTTATTTCTGTTTTCTGGAATATGGCCTGTATTTGTGGAAGAACAATCATTTTTTTCTTTAAATTCGGAAAATGCATTTGTATATCGTTACATCAATATTTATTCTTCATCTTAAGATCATCCTAATAAACCTCTATGTCCTTCTAAAGGAATGTCGTCTGTCTGTTGATGATTTTTCAACAAAAATAGTGGAACGAATTCGGACTAATCACCGAAAATAATCATCGCAAGGCAACGTTACTTGACGTGAAATTTGTTTCAAGTTAAATGGACTTATCCTGAGATGAAAATGTCCATATTTAAACATTTATAGACAGTTAAATACAAAAATATCATTTTGCCGTTGTGATTTTTTTCAACTTCGAAACATTGGTAGATATATATATTCTAAGTCAAAACATCCAGAATTTTCATAAAATGTAAAACGTCATTTTGATCTCATTACTTTCTTTTGAGGTTTTCCAGAAGAAGTCAAATTTTCAAGTATCATTTTATTATTATTATTTTTAAATCTTTAATCGACTAAACGTAAAAAGTCATAACTGTTTTGACGTTTTTCGCTTCAGATCATTTCAAACATTTAAATTCATCTTGAAGTCAAACGGTCATGTATTTTTTACTTACAATACTGTAATGCTAAATAAATAAATGAATAAATAAATAAATAAATAAATAATGATGTTATAAAGCTTGGCTTTTTCTACTTCAAAGTTCACGGCAAGCGTTTCACTTTTAATCGTCTAAATTTATAAGCATCATTTTAATTTCGCAACATTTTTGTATTTTCAACATCTGTCAACATTTATCTAAGAAATGAAACAATTTTATATTTTATCTTCCTTCCACCCAAAAAGTCAAAAATTTCACACTGCCAAAACTGATCTGTTCTGGAGATTTTGAGGATCATTACATGAAATATAAACAAAATCAACCAACACTTCTCTTCGAATTTAAAATTTTGACTTTTAAAGTCAAAATTTTTATCACGGTTCATTTGTTCCCCTGTGAATTTTTCGGCATCAGTGAGTGAAATGCAATAAACATCGATTATCGTTTCTTTTAAAAATCAAAACTTTTATTTTAAACCGCCACCCCGAAGGTCAAATTATCTTGGCTCATTTTGACCTCTTGTTGCGGTTTTTTGGCATTAGTGCACATAAAATGTTAGCAACATCAGTTAAGTGTTCTCTACAAAATGAAATTTTGATTTTTATCCATCAACTCAAAAGTCAAAATTGGAAGCAGTGCCTGAAGTTGCAACGTTCATCAATCAACATTTATCTAACGAAAAATAACAAACAAACATTTACTTTGCAAGTTTTCCCTAAGGAATGAAAAATCCGATTTTTGCCCCTGCACCGAAAAAGTCATTTTTTTAACATTTTTGCTCATTTTGACAGACTGTCATGGCTTCTGGCTTTAATGTACGAACATGCAACATTTTATACCAGAAATGAAATAAATCAATTTTTAGCCTCGCCACCAAAACATCAAAACTTTTATCTTGTTAATTTGGATTTCTTGTAGTTTTTGCACCAGTGCCTGAAATGTAGCGAACATCAGTCAATTTTTTTTGCCGAATTGAATAAAATTGCTTTTTAATCTCCACTCCCAAAATCAACATCTTTACCTATGTTGACCTCGTGTCGTGCGTGTGCTTTTTGTCATTGGTGCGTCATTTTGAAACAGAAAATGCAAATATCGAAACAGATATATTTAAAGTTGAAACAAAAAATTAGTATGTTAGGATGTTAAAACGAAGAGCAAATTTAGAAAATCTGAAAGTTAAAATCGAACCTTAAACATGAAAAGTGAATGTTGAAAAGAGAGGGCACTAATGTAGTAATTTAGACTTAAATGTTCTTCTACATCGAATGTTGAAGTTAAAAAAGGAAACAACTTTATGTCGACTGTCAAATATTTTATACCAAAACATATTACCAAACAATATACAGGTATATCAAAACATGTTTTTTTGATAAATAATCTTTTGAAAATAGTACAAACTATATCACTCTAAAAATTACCTGCAAAAATTGTATCCTTGTAACATTTTCTTCCGTCTGATCGTTCATTACACTGATTATGTGGTCACATTTCCGATTTACATGTTTCATCGATTTCTTCAGGGCTTTCTGAGATTCTACTGTAGTCATACAACCCTCTTCCATGAAAGTTGTTAGACATTCATTAGGGATATCATCAATACTGGCTGTAGTTATCTCAAATACATGCTTTATTTCTGATCTTAATTTGTCAAATTCAAACTTTAATTCGTCTGTATGCTCAAATGTTGTACTGTTTCCATCTCCTATCTGTACTGAGGCTATTTTGATTGTACACGATGCATTTAGAATTTCAGTCTTTTGCAGTTGACTTGTTTGAGCATTGTCCTCCGTCCGTACAACTGATGATTGATCCTAAAAATTTTCAAGATTTATATTTACAACGATGTATCCAATCCGGATTAGAAGAAGTTATGTTTTGTACTGATACTTACATAAATCTTCTAGCAGCTGTCCTTTTTTTTTTCTCTCTCTCTCTCTAATTTGTCAGGTTTGGTTATATCGGCAACCATTAGATTGTTTTAAAATCGACTTCAAATTGAGTTTTAAATAACATTTATTTAGTACCACCAAATAAGAGATTTATGGAATTGATCAATTCATCGATTTTCAAGAACTACTTTGGATGGTGCTCCTTTCAGATTTCGATAATGTTACTCTTAATTGTATACGTCATGGATTTATTGGAAAAAAAATTAAAACCCAAGATTTCGATAACCGATCTTCGTTTATGGGATACGTATGGCAATATTAAAAATATTACAGTTATAATTCGAAGGAAGCTTATACGAATCAAAACCTTGTTTAAGTTCCAAAAAGGCTGATATCAGACGAAAGACTTTTTTTTTAATTTTAAGTCAGGATTTTGATTTTGAAATAGGTCTTTGGTTATGGTATAGCTACAGCACTTCTAAAATATATCAACATTAATTAAAAGAAAGAATAAAATAAAAAAAACCTTATCTGCGTTCGAAAATTCAGAGTTGTTCAGATAATTATTTTGCGTGAAAAACTTTTTTAAAATAAAAATGAAGGATTTTGTTAATTGGTCGTTGATTGTGGGATTGCTAGAATATTTTATTGTTGATTTCAGTAATCTTTTGTGTGATGTCATGATGGGGGAATATCAGACAATTATTTTGGGTTGAAAACTTCAGAATAAAACCTTCCCCTGTCAACCAGTAGGATCAGATATGACCGGTGCGATCGGTAGAGTAGATATCTCGCGCATCTTAATGTGCTTCTTCGTTTAATTAATCTGGTCAAAATAATTCTTTTTTTAATAATCTTTTCATCGACAATTAGTTTTGGATGAGGAACACAGCTTATTCCACAAAATTGGTACCTTCTACAGACAATGTTGATGAGAATGAGTACACGCTAGACTTGAATGAATCTATATCGTTAGCCTGTTTTCCCAGTGGCTTTAAGTTTGTATCTGATTTGACACAATTGATCTAGAAAAAAAATTCAGTATATTCTATTTTCATTAATGACTGCCATCCTCTGGATGTCAGGCTGGGTCATCGGATTCAACTATGAAAGGGGATCACCCAAGGAGCATTCCACCAAAGCTTGATGTAATATAGTGGAGTAGCGTCAGATGAGTTGATTTGTAAGTGGATTTTAGTAAAAAATTGACTAATTTGCATATTTGGCAAAAATTGGCAAAAATTGGCAAAATGGAAATTTTTTTAAAACACTATATAATATGTATGTTTAACAACACTTTACCATGCATCTACAGTTTCAAATTTGATCTCATTCTCTGGACAAACGAAGCCCTATGGGCTATTTATAATACATGTACTTTCTATTTCAGAAATGGCAGCATCTTGATTATGGAGTGGAGCCATCGAAAACATTCTGAAATGGGAACAAACAAAGAACAATTCCACCAAAGTTTAATTCAGTTTGGTTGAGTGGTTACTGAGGAGCTGATTTCAAAGTGAATATTTGTCAAGCTATGCCGAATTAAAAAAATCGGCAAAATGAAAACTTGTTTGGACAAATTTGTAATACATGTTTAACAACTCTTTACCATGCACCTACAGTTCAAATTTGAGCTCATTCTGTAGACAAACAAAACCGCATTGGCTATTTATAATATTTTCTATTTTTAGTAACAGCCGCCATCTTGGATGTTAGGCTGCGTTTTGAACAAATTTTAAAAGGGCACCATCCATGGACCATCCCACCAAAGTTTGGTTTAGTTTGGCAGAGTAGTTTCAGAGGAGTTCATTTTTAAGTTAATTTTGTCAAATTATCCCTAATTTGCATATTTGGAAAAAAATCGGCAAAATAGAAATTTCGGGGGAAAAAAACCTGAAATACATTTTAACAACTTTTTATTATGCACCTACACTTCAAAATTTAGCTCATTCTGTGGAAATGCGAAGTCGTATTCGTTATTTATAATATTTTTAACTTTTAGTAACGATAACCACATTGGATGTCAGGCGAGGTTTTCGGATATAATTTTGAAAGGGAACTGCCCAAATACCATTCCAACACAGACTGGTCCCAATTGGCCCGGTAGTTTCATAGGAGAAGATTTTAAATGATTTTTTGAACAATTTTTCTATTTTCAGTAACAGCGGCAATCTTGGACGATGGGTGGAGTCTTTTGGATACAATTATGAAAGGGAATCACCTAAGGACCATTCTATAAAAGTTTGGTTCCAATTGGCCCAGTAACTTCAGAAATGATTTTAAAGTTATTTTTGCCTTTTTTCTATTTTTAGTAACAGCGGCCATCTTGGTTGACATGCGGGGTCATCGTATACAATTTTGAAAGGGGACCATCGAGGGAACATCCGTGCCAAGTTTGATTCCAGTTGATTAAATGGTTTTAGACGAGCTAATTGAAATACGAAAATCTTGACGACGACGGAGGGCTACGGACTCAAGTGATAGCAATACCTTTAGGTCAGGTGAGCTAAAAAGCAAAAATATACCATTATAACTTAGTTTATTTTTCTTTTATTTAACGGAAATGCCTGCAGGCGTCAAAAACCTTTATTTATATTGTAATATAAAAGGCTTTGTTTTAGGGCTGAAAAGTCCCAGCACCTGTTCCTTAGTTCAATTATTATAAATAAAATGCACAATGGTGTGCAAATTTAGTTATCATTATGAATGAATCAAAGGGTAAGCGAAGCGATATCAAAAGCTTTATCATTCTTAGATTTTATGATATTAATAAGACATATTTTTGTTATGTTTATCTAATATACATGTCTGGAAAGAAAATATAAAGGTGAATGAAATGATAACCTATCCCAGCAGTAGCTCAAAGTGAATTATTTACAATTTCATAGAATATACCACAATAACTGAAGGCTACCTGGTTGCAAAATATGACTAGAAAGTACATCACTCAAATTGCCACTGTATTTAGTGCCAGTTTCAAGCCAGAATATGGAGCGATCTAGTGTTTTTGTGATGAGCAAGTGGAATGTTTTTACCATTTTGTTGTTTTAAATACATGTAGATTTGTGGGAAAAATAAAGTCCCTCTGCGGACGGCTTTTTGTCACGTGAACTGAACAAATGCATCTATTTACCTCGGATCACAGTGATATTTGATAAGCAAAGCTTGCGTATTATCCTTCATGGTGTAGATAACATCATAACTTAGTCTAGAGCTTCGACCTTCAAAACTTGATTTTTGCTTCAAATTCGAAATTTGTCGAAGTTTTCAAGTTGGTATGTAACGTCATCAGTAGTTTACAGTACTTTTAGATTTCTAGTGACAGAAAATTTCTGCTTTCACATGATTACTTAGTGATTTGCATAAACTACGTATTCTTCGATTTTTACGCCTAATTTTGAATTTCTTAGTAGTTTTTTCACAACATTGAATGTTAACTTTGAATAAATTCAAACTTAAAAGTTAAAACGGAGATCATAACGGATATACAGAACTATCACCGATTGTTCACGTTATTTTTGTATGGTAATCTTGTGTACATAGAGGAAATAAAACATTGATAAATTAAAATAAACAGTTGCAGATATGAACATTTACAGTTATTGCCAAGAACAGGCAAGAATATTCGAGATAAAATGTTATCATATAGGGTACAACACATGAAGGTCCAGCATCTCTAAAGAATGAGTACAAAATTACGATCTCCATAAACGTCCTTTCGTCTAAACCGAAGCTGAGCATTCACAGCTACAGACAAAACAAAGGACGGGTTGTGATAAGGCCGATTTTTGGCCTTTCGTAGAATCCGGTTTTATGCATTTGAAATGGAAGAACCCTCTATGGATGAAACAAATTCAACATTTTTTTTCTACCACATCCTCCTCAATCACGTGGCAATGAAAAATGGTGGTTGAAATTTTGAATAATATGCATTTGCGTTCTAAGCAAAATTTAAACTGATTGAATGAAATTTCGTGTTTAAATATTTTAAAGAATATATATTTTTTATAACGACAATAATTTAGATATAAAATTTCATGAAATCGAAAGTTTAGTTAAACATACTGTACGGAATAGCTACAAACCAGATGATATTTTCAAGGTAGAACTGTTTGCAAAGCTGATAAATGTAACATATAAGAGTCATAAGATCAATTTTGTATTGATTTACACAGCAAAAATAGAAAAATTAACATTACTTGTTAAAAATCAGTGATATGAACAAATGATTAAACTAAAACATGACCAGTGCTCATTGAAATATGTCTAAAGATCAAGATTACGACTTGTATCCTGCAGTTTTGCCAATAAAACAAATACGAAATGAATTGCCTGATGTAAGCTAATCATAATGACAAATAAAACATTCACAAATACAAACGTAATCAAATTTGATACCTAAATTTGCTTTAAGCAATTTATTGGTGATATCTTTTGACAGTAAATTGTGACATGCAGGACTGTCGTTAGATCCAACAAACCAAACAGTAGAAATTCATCTTCATGGAGGAGTTTTGACCTAATCATCTACTACCATCCACTAATACACGTTCGTTTTAAATACTTGAACATAGGATAAATACTCAGACTTCTTTTCAAATAGTTTACTTCTTAACACGTTGATTTCTTTCGCTTTTGATCATTGGTTTTTTTTTCTTTTTTTTTGTTGCCTTTTTTCATTTTTTGAAGCCTTTCATACCCCCAAGTAGAATATAATCTAATATTCGAGCAGTCTTCACCGCAAAAAATTCGTCCTGGTACTGCAGGTTGCCAGACATTAAATTTTGAAAAGAATATTGGTATGTGTATGTTGAGTTTCGTGTCAGCATAATGTTAAATTGGTAAAAGGGTAGGTTGCATCTTCACCATCTGTTTCATATGAGAACGAATTCTCGACTAATATTTGCAAACACTTTACACACTACACACAAAGAAATCTGTAAAATGGAAAGAATTAATTAGTATCTTAGAAAATTTTTTTTTCGATTCTCATGGGCAAATAAGGTTCTAATCGCAACCCGTCCTTTATTTTGGTGACACCCTGATCAAACTCAACATACAGCTACTGAGTATGTAGAAATAAAGTCAGGTTTGCAGGCTGATTTCATAAAAACACGTCACAGCAATCATTAACGTATTTGTGCCATCACCTTTGATTATCATCGTTATTCACCTCAGCATGAACTTAGTAGTATGTCTCTATGAAAGACTGGTATACAAGACAAAAAAAAATGCAAAATTTACAAGCATTAGTTACGAACCGATGTGCCATGAATATTCTGCCAGACTGACATATCGTTCTTTGTCAAATAGACCACACCAAGTACGTACAGGCTTGCCACAGCCAACAGAACTATGATTGCGCCGATTAAGGTAACAAGATAATTGACATGATTAACAATTACAGAACACCTATAGGGAAACATCTCCACGGCAAACAGATACTATGATAAAACAAAACGAAACGAGTGCAAAACGCTAAAAACGCTCATCTCAGATTTCTCCGACATCCCTGCGACGTCAAGAGTTTCATCCAAACCAATTACACACACGAACCGAAACCAGTCACTCAAGTATGTCGGTTCAACAAGTTGTCAAGCATTTTTCACAAAATTTGTTCGATATGCGCAAACACTTAATTGCATCATCAAAGACTGTACAGAAAAATTATGTTGGTGCCTTGACGGAAAGGCTAGGGAGTTTTTTTTCAATGTTCGAGATTTACCGGAAACTTTACAAGTTCAGTTCTTAAATTGTAAACAGAACCAGCACGAGAAACCAGAAGACTGGTCAGATCGTGCTTCCCGATGATCATATGCTAAATGAGCAGTCTTGAAACTATGGCAAGCTTGTGGTGCTAAGGAAGAGGACAGCACCCAGCTATAGTTCGCCCACAGACTGTTTTAGAAGGCATAGAAAAAATGTAGCGGTTTCAACATACTTCCAAAGTATAGATGGAAAATCTGTCCGGAGGCGAGAAGTATACTAGAATTC
This sequence comes from Lithophaga antillarum, assembly GCA_028566495.1. Lineage (NCBI taxonomy): Eukaryota > Metazoa > Mollusca > Bivalvia > Mytilida > Mytilidae > Lithophaga > Lithophaga antillarum. The sequence goes on along the minus strand of JAOXYI010044248.1, from coordinate 2,013 downwards.
CGATATGGACAACTGTGATTTGGTTAAGGTCACAGTTAAGACTGGAAACTATATTAAATCTATTTGTCGATGATCTACAAACAATGACAAGTTAGAGGTCAAATATGGAAGATCTTCCTCTTCTTAAACAGAAAACTATGTCAGAAACCGAAAGTATAAAAACTCCTGAATAAAAAGGCCTGTAAAGGAAACTGACTTTCAGAATGTGGAATGTTACCAATGTCACATTTTTAAGTTGTTTTCGAAGTCATTGCCTGCAAAGGAAACAAACCATGGCGGGAACTAAAACAAAATCCCGTACGTTAAACCGAAAGAGATTGAAAAACGAGGCGTAACTCCGAACATACCTTTGGCATATAGCCTCAAAATTCACCCTGACCAACCAAGGCAAAATATTATAAGCAGAACTGATAGGCAAAGCATTAGTATGACCATGGATGCTGCAACAAATACGGAAAATTATGATAGCATAGAGTCTACGATACCAGAAAACAAAACGAAAGAACAAACCGACAACATCCAAGAACTGAATTTACATACAGAGGATAATACTATCGAATTATGTGGAAAATTAACAATATGTTGGGTTCAGCATCAATGTTGAGATTCTGACTGCGGGTTCAAGGACACGCGGTTGTATCAGTAGTTGACACAGCCACATAAGTGACGATAGCTTCGGATGCAGTTTATCAGTATCTCTTAAGTAAACAACCTGTTAAGAGGAGTCCATCAATGAACGCTGGCGGTAGGATTATGCATACGGATGCATCTGTAGTACGGCCAATGGATTTACATGTTGGTAGTAAAACGTATAGAAGACGTCCAAGTAGCTCCTCTAGATGACGCCATATTACGGCCGTTGGAGAAATCAAAGATTATTATGATTATAGGAAAAACATACTTTTCGTACGTGGAGAAGCTTTGTCAATGACATATGATAAGGCTAGAGATGTCCTATATGTCCACAGTCTTGTGTAAAACGGTAGTAGCTGCTCATTTAGTTGTACAATTCCACTGTGACATCACGGATGAATTATTCGATTGTATGGTGGAACAAAATAAAGACATACAATTGCTAATACCACATGGCCAACACATGGAAAGGCAAAACCTAGAACAAGTATACTTTATGTCACCGATAGAAAGATTACGTTAAAGAAAGTTACTTTATTAGCAGAGGAATAATATGCTTAGCGCCTTGAAATGTTAGAAATACCACCGACATCAGAAACAGAAAATGATCTTGGTTTGACAGACTCAAAAATTAAAGATCAACTTCCTGAACATCTATATAATCTTTTTGACGATAACAATAAACACCCGAAGACAGAATAACAATTCAAAAATCGATTGCATCGAACATTTAAACGAAAGATGAATTCAATTTAGGACAGTTACACTATTGAAACTGGTGATGTAATGTCCATTAAACAAATCATACGGAGAACGCCAGTGTGTTTTCTACAGGAGAAAGAGAAGCATATTTATCAGTAACGAGATTGCAGTGTACATTTGTGAAGGTTCTGAATTGATTACTGGAAATTAAATGCGATAATGCAAAAGAATGTTTTCCGTTGTCTCCTATAGAAGAATGCCTCGATATCCTAGCAGAAAATGAGTGAAAGTCCGTGCTCGAAACAAATTCAGTTCTTTGTCTAATAAAAGTTAAAGAATCTGACAAGAAAAAACAGTCTTTATTATAAAACACGGACTGTTTCAATTTGTTGGTATGAGCTTTGGACTCTGCAATGCGCCAGGGATCTATGACAGAGTTATGAACTTAAATCTGAAAGGACTACCATAAAACGTAGTCTTGGATTCTCACAATGATATTTTGGTAGTGAAATATGTTTTATTTAAACCTCAGGGATATGAACATTCAAACGAAAAAAATAAAAACCGGTGCACTCTTACAGAAAACCGTGTTTTGGGGCCCCCCCAAAAAGGGTCACTTTAAGAAAACGGCAAAAAATGGTTAAAAATGGAATAAATGAAAACGACAAATAAAGAAAA
>JAOXYI010044139.1:0-12962 GCA_028566495.1 Lithophaga antillarum | reverse complement strand
AAAAAAAAAAAAAAAAAAAAAAAAAACTGTAGGACCATAAAACGCACATTTCGATCCTAAAAATAAAGTATGTAAAATGACAATACAGTAGTTTTTTGACCTCTTTCAACATTCACTCTCAGCGATCAGTGTTTTTAGCATATTTTTCACCTGTTATAATAACATGACAAATTTCAATTTACCCCAAATTCACGATTCTCAGGTAATTTTGAACTGTATTGTCTTTTAAATAATATTAGATTTACTCCTCGATCCGATGTTTTTGGGTGAAAAAATATCTTTTGAAAAGATAAACATATTTTAGCAAGAATATCTTAGATCGAGGAATGCGGTCAACGTTTGCTAGAAAAATAACTGGATAAAAATAGACAAAATTAAGACAAAACATGGATTTCACTAATGAACGCAATATTGCGATGTCAAGGTGACGTTACTAATAAATCACACAGCAGGAAATGACATCTACTTAAACACTCAACGTTACATCTTGCACGGGATGGAAACGGAACGCAAACGCACACGGAACGAACGAAAAACGATAAGAATTAACACGAAGTGATACATTTGACACGCATCAGCATCTTAAATTTAACACAAATTGAATGTTAACACACGATTTGAATGCATTTATACGAAACCAATTACTGTTTGGATCTTCATATCGTACATATCATGCATACACGTTACAAACAAATGACACGATTGCCTCGCAATTTGATCGGCCAATCTCTAAAACTTCTCAATATGTACAAAAGCTATGATTGCTATACAAAGCAAATGAAAGTGTCAAAGTTTAAATGATTTCTATTCAAATATTAGTTTCTTATTTCTGATGAGTGATATTGGGGACATAACAACATAAAATTTAATTTTCAACCCTTTATTCAAGTTTGGAAGCTTTTGAATTCTGTTTGTACCTTGAATGTGATCTAACTTTGAGAATTCCATTCTCGAAGATACATAATGAGTTTGAATCGTTCAGTTATGAACCTGCGTAAACATGGATGAAAAATATACTGGCAATTAAACAATTACAGTTGAATCTCGTTATCTCGAATTCACTGGGACAATGAAAATAATACGAGTTATCTGAAGTTCGAGAAACCTGAATTTGGCACCTAGAAAGAGAAGATGCTGTCTAGGCAACCTTCCACGACCAAACACAAATACACAATGACTGTTGATTAGAATTTGGTTGTCGAACGTTAATATGTTAACATGTTGACGCTTGGACAGGGCATATTGAATACAGTATTTCAGGATAGTAAATATCATTAAGGGCAAAATTAAGTATTTTAGTAAAGTTATATGATTTATTATTTAAAGGTACTTAAAAATTGACAATTTACACAATGGTTCAACAAACAGAAGGACAAAACGATACAATAGTAACAATAACGAATTGCCATACGAAACAAATTGTCTAAACTAATCCTGTTTAGACTGAACGTCTATTAAATGATAGACAGATGAGATTTCACTTTGCACAGTGTAGATTTTAAGCATGCGTTGTTTCATGATGAAGCGAGAAACTGCATTGAAATGAATCAATGCTGACTCGGAATTAGCTCTACACTCTAAATGTTCTTACTTGATATCATCAGCTGATGACACTTGGTCTATCGGTCTTCTAACTGGTGCGAAGAGGAAGTTGTCTTCGTTGTCACTTAAATTGTCGTTCTCAACAGTTCTGTTGAATATGATTTCTTCAACAATGTCTTCATCTGTCAGTCTAGCTGAAACTAAGTTGTCATCTACGGATATGCAGTCGTCGACTGAGGTGTGTGGTCCGAATCTTATGCTGGCAATCCTGGTTAAAGGGACGACGTCGTCTGGGTCTTCATCGTCTGGTCGGTTGATACTGAGATCTGGAAAATTGTATGTTAATAACGGTTTGCTGTAGTCTGTTTGCTGACTTTAGTCCGTAATTGGTTCATCATACATAAAGCATCGGGGACGCTTTTAGTGAAATCTTGCTTTCTGTCTACCGCCCGATTTTTTCTCTGAATTACAAGTTTTCTGTAGTGCAACTTAAACTTTCTGATAACAGCCTGGTCCATAGGCTGAGTTACGCTTGTCGTGTTAAGAAGGCAGAAAACCAAGTTTAACAGATTTCAAACCTGGCACATCGGTATAGACTGAACATTTGTCCTCAATCATCACTATTGAATTTTTACGCTTTGTCATTTTTGTTGTCAACTTTTAATAACCAGTTTCTACAAATTTCACTAGTCATCCACGCCTTTTTGTTGGCGAGATACTATGTGGGTAAGGATTTAACGTTTTTAAAACAACGAGGATTTTCTGATGATATATAGAAGCAGTCTGTCTGTGCATGAAATGTTTGCACAAACCAAAGCTGCTAAACGATCTCTACTCATGACATGTAACACTTTTAAATTCCAAAGTTTTATCTGAGTTTAGCCGAATGACGATATCTGTTTCATCTGCATTATACATTTGGTCAGGTTCATTATCTTTAGACTGTTTTCCTTATCAATTTTCCAATTCTTGCGATCTTTTTTCAACAGAACTTGCCTACCCACATACACGTTTAAAACTTATGCCATGAATAATTTTTAAACGTTCTAGCCAACGTACTGAGCATTCGAAATGTTTATCTAAAACTCCGGATTGAAGAGAAAAAACAAACAACCGAAGCCTGTTCGACCTCCTGAAATTTTGCACCCCTACTCTTTTACTTTGAACACGCATTTCCCCTAAAGAAACGTTTTCTTAAATTCGTCATTTTTTTTACCTAAGCTGATAAAGCTGAAAAGGGAATTCCAAAATCATTTGCAATTTGCTTTTTACTTTTTTCCCCTTTTCCAATTCCATTATTGTGTTATTTTTGTGTCAAACGTCCTAGCCTTTAAATTTCTTTTTATATATATGTACCCTCACCTACTACAGCCAATCCGGTTATCCTTAAGCCTTTACACTGTGTGTACGTGTTTTGAATTGGATTTTTAAATGACCGGAAACGTCATATGCGATTGGACAAGACGTTCCGACAGGTAATCCGTATAGTTTACCCCTTGAAAATTTGAACGTCAGCTAATCAACATCAACTTTACATATCGTGCTGCATTAAAATTGCAGTTTTCTAAAACTGAAAAAAAAATTCTGAGAATTTATGTATATTTATTAGCAAGTGTGCTGTCTTTAAAAGTAATTCATATAAAGGCTTTTTATGGTTTTACTATCTAAACATGCTTGTTTCTCCACAAATCTTGCTAGAAATGTATATCTAGGCTAGTTGTAATTGAATCTGCTTCAGAAATTACATTATCACTTAAAAACAGCACACCTAAATCTGTTGTCTGCTGGATTTGACATAAGAAAAAATGGATTTCACTACATTGCTTCGAGATATACCCATATGGTGCAATAATGTCTGTGTTGTAGGCACAGGATTTTCAAGTAAATGTATTTCAGAGTGTTATAAAACTAATAATGGGTGAGAACCCGCGACTTCGGCTGAAACATATTTCTTTTCCGCTTTTATGTAATCACATATTTTTGGGTTGGTTGCAGTTAGTACAGATCTGGGTTACAGTATGGTGAAGTGGCGGGCAGGCGGGGTATAACCAACTTTCCTACAGTTTTTAAGCCTGATCTTTGAAACTTTGCAGAATGAATATATGTATGAAATATAATGGAAACATCTGACAAATATTTTTTTCCGGATTTTTCACTTTGAAACTTAGTTATTTTCACCAACATTGTCTGTGGAGGTATCAACTTGTCCTACAGTTTTTAAGCCAGATCTCCGAAGTGGTGCAGAATGTTTACAGACACAATAAAGATGTGCATAAAGAACTATAGAGGCATTTGCCAACTTTTTTTAGATTTTCACATTTTTACCAACGTTGTCAGTGATTTTGTGTAAAAAACTCTTCCTACTGTTTAAACCATATCTTTGAAACAAACTTTTCAAAATAATTACAGATATAATGAAGATGGTCATATTTCGCTTCAAAGATGACACTCTTTTTTTTTGTTAATCATGTGTCCTTGTTTTCATTAATCAAATATTGAGAGGAACTTTAAAAACATGACATCTTATGTAAACATAACATTATCTTAGTAACTGCTGACATTTTTCAGTATCAGGTCAGTTGGTCCAATATTGACAATTTCAAAGGGAAAACGGGTATATTGCCAATATTATTTTTAACATCTACAGTGTGTATATATGTTCTTTAACTCATTTTCCTATTTCAATACTTACTGCATATTGTGTCTGACGTTAATGCAGTTTTTAGCTTGTCCACTCAAAATAGTGGGCCTTATGTTATCGTCCCACTGTGCCAATGAATATTATATTATTTATACAGCTTATTATTTTTCGGGCTCATTCTCGACTGTGACTCCCTGTTTCCTACATAACAGATACAGCCTATTGTTTAGATCCATTAGCCGTGGCAGTGCCTATTATGTCACTGTTACAGTTTAATATATTTGCCATTTGTTCAGCTGTGACAGTGTCTGTTACTTATGTCACTGTTACAGCTTATTGTTTGGATTCATTCAATTGTCATAGTGCCAATTTCTTAAGCCACTGATACAGCTTATTATTTTTATGATTTGTTCAACCATGACAATGCCATTTTCTTGTGTCACTGTTACATGCTTTTCTCTTTTTATTTGTTCAGTTGTGGTTATGACTATAACGTTTGTACCTAATGCGACTTCCTATTTATTCCCGAATTCAGTTCTCCAAACTGATTTGGAGTAATGTCCAAATAAACTGTGAAAATTGGTTACGCCAGTTACAAATCTTTGTAATTTTATGTAGTAGTGTAGTTTAATTATAAAACGTCACGAAGTCTGGTAAGGAGTAGTGTGAGTCCTGTTTACAAAGCGTTGGATTGCTATATGCTAATGTTTTAAATTTGTATATATATTTTTTGTAAGATTATTTTATGTAAATAGTATGTACTTGGTATACAAGTTCGGTAGGCCCGATGCTTACATTAAAAAAAAATACATGTCTTTGATCTTCTTAGAAGTTAGGTCTTATAGAAGTTAGGTCGGGGTTTATATGAAATTAACCTATTTTTTTATGCTACTGCCAGTTGCCATGGCATGTAATGTTTGGCCAGAATGGAATGATTTCCATTCTTTAGTCCGCCTATCTGCAATGTTAGTTAACGAAATGGATCCAATTAGCCCATAACATCCAAGCTTGGACAAATGTTTTCAATAGACGGAGCAAAGCCACCTACTGGTTTTGGGATCAAAAGGTCACTGTTACTTAATATAAATCTTGGCCAGATCTTTGCGTTCTAGATGATAACTTTAGTACTACTTAACTTTAAGTGACATAACATTTGCATATGGAAATGCAAGACACCTATCAATTTTGAGGTCATAGGTCAATGTCACTTTCTAAAAGTAGATATTGATGAAAAGTTTGGTTTTCAGATAAAAACTTTAACAGGAGGTGTTCCAGTGCAAATTAACATCCGAGTACTAAAAGGTCAAGTTCACTGAAACTATCAATAAATTTCCGTAATATGGTTGTATGCAGGAATTTACCATATATATATATATGCATTCAGTGTTCACCATTTTTTATTTAAGCTGTTCCTATGAAAGGGAAAAACCTGCCTTTTTGCATAGGTGAAGTTTCCTGATGCTATAAACTTTGTACAGAAAATGTTTTTTTTTTTTTGACGTCTTTAACGTATTTATCTCTACTCTATACATCTGTTGTTACCACATTTCATTCGGAGGTAAAAGATATAATGGAAGTGTCATTGTTAGGAGTTTGTACAAAACTCGAATTAAAAAATCGCAACTGGGATAATGGTTCTCTGATCCATATTCAGACTTCTTTTTAAAACATAGGTTTGTGACATGTCGTGATGCCTGTTTTTGAAGTTATTTAACTTTGACAGTGCCTGTTTTCATGGCACTGATACAGTTTTATCCAGTCAGCTTTGAAACTGCATGTTACTTGCATCACTAATAACAATTTTATTTATTCAACTGTGAAAGTGAATATTTCTTGCATCACTGATATAGTTGTATTCATGTTTATTTAGCTATAACAGTGCCTGTTATGTTACCATACATATAGTTTTTATTACCCATTCAGCTGTAAGCTGTTACGGTTTAATCTATAGATTTCCATTCAGTTAATGCAGATATTCCTAATTGTCCTAATATATGTAGTGGTTTTTCAACTATTTTTTTTTGTACAATCACATCTTTTTGTGAGGTAATTTGTTATGAAAATTCATGGTTGGTAAGGAAATTTGCTGAGTTGTAAATAAAGCTGACTATGAAGTTCACATGATTATAATAGAGCATATGTAAATGGTCAGGCCATACTCTTAGACTCAGTATTCATTCTAAGGCCATCAGTTATATTCTCAAAACAATAGTTTAGAAGTTATGATGATCTTCTTGAATTTCTTCCAAACATTCTAATATTCCAGACCTTTCAAGATTTTGATAGTATTCATCCTTATTAAATCTAGGTACATCAGCCTTATCAATGTGTTCATTTTCCTTTGTATTATATTGAATTATATATTCCAGTGGTATTTTCTTACCAGGAAATTTTGTTGATATTGTAACCAATAAACCTCCCTTGTCAGTTGTATTCTTAGTAAACGTTTTTGATGCTAAATGTTTCTAACACTTTTTTCGACTTTTTATTTGCAAACCTTTGTGCTGGGATTGAAATTTTTTTAAGCAACTTTTTTTGCCCGACGGAACCTATGCAAGTAGTCCCTTCTACTTAATCTACTTCCTTTATTAAATTTGTATATGTTAATACCTTTTCCCCTCTGCATAATTAAGCAAGATTTGAACACCGTCAGCTGGGACCGTGTTTTGTTTATTTTTTACATTTAAATTTACGCGCAAGTTGAGTCCAGTTTACAATTCCTTCTTCCTCTAAATTCAAAATTTCTTCTACATTTTTTTCATTATCAAATTCGTAGTTTTGATAATTCACATTAGAATTGTTTGGTCTCTTTACTCCTTTAATATCTTTGTCAACTTGATTTTTGACATTTTTTTTTCAGCCTGATCTTTTGAAGTGTTTACGATGGTGAAGCCTGTAAGATTTACCGGAAGATAGTAGTTGTAAAACATCTTTGTTATTGTCAATAAAGGTATTTGTAAGGGATTTATTACTTGCGTTTAAATTTTGTTTAAAGTTCTTCTTCTTCTAATTTTGTATTTTTCTTCTTTACGATTTTGTTAGGTGATAAATTTTATATTTGGTTGAACACACGAACTTCAGCCTTGGCTACCTTTAAACTAGTAGGGTATTTGAAATTTGTTGATTCAGGCTTTCAACCAAACTGTGCTGACTTTTTTTATATTTTCTGCATTGAAACGTTGATGCATGAAAAGTATACTGTAATATGCTGGTATTAATACATCATTTGCATTATCTGATTATTTTTCTCACTATTGAAAATAACTATAGATTATTTGTCCTTTGATGACCTTGATAAAAATTGCAGTATTTCATTACATAGGACATATTTGATGTACTTGTATAAAACTGTTTCATTTTGGTATCTCATTATGGATTGATATAAGATTTAAATACAATATATTGATGGAAAACACATGATTTCATTCTTTGTTGCCAAAGGTCCTCAATGATGGTAGTTGATATTCTAGATTAATTTTAATCATTAGTACTGGATTAACAGATGATAGAGTAAAAACCTGATTGACGAAATATTACAAATTCTGAGTTTAGTGTGTGTGTGTGTGTGTTTTTTTCTTTTTTTTTTAACCTTTCATAAAACCTTTTTATATATAGATATACAGAAGTGATGAAAACAGCATTAGAAAGTGTTAAGGATGAGAAAACAAAATGAGATCTTTATCAAAGAAAAAAAAAACAGAAATAAGAATGAAATTTAACATTCAAATGAAGATGTTACCCGGCGCTTTTCTTTAAGGAATATTTTTTAAAAGCCGTTTTGAATCCTCTGATAGTCTTGACGATTTTGGTTGTTTCATTGCATTGGAAAGATAGCAAAATTGATATTTTGTGGTTTTATATGTTTATAGTTCAACATAATATAATTTGCAGTCTTGGTTGTTATTGATGACATAAACTGCACCACCACTCACCTTTAGCATTTTGTTGAGCAATTACCCCCCCCCCCCAAAAAAAACAAACACACAAACAAACAAAAAAAAAAAACCAAAACCAAAACAAAACAAAACAAAAACCGAAGTTATCAGAAGGTAAGAAGCACTAAAGTAAACTGCTAATTATGATGTACATTGTATAACAAAAACTGCTAAATAGTTGTATTTATGGTGTTCACGAGGAGATAAAAATGCAGGTTTGTAAAGAACTGATGAACTAAATATATACATTTGTATTGAACAAATGGGATATACTGAGACCAACATTTATTTTGATAAATGACCGATAAAATATTGTCTAATGCTAAAAAATCGAATATTTTCGTCGAAGGAAATTTTCGATATTGTTTTGTATTTTCCCGCTAAATTACTGTTGATCCATTATCTAGCTTTTGAAGAAAGGCGAGAGAAAACCAAGGGAGCACCAAGATGGAACAATCCGAGGACACAGGTAACATCGGGAACAAGGAAGAGGAGAACAAACAAATAACACACGAACATGCAACAGAAAACACAACACAGAAAAACTAAAAAAGTAGATGAAGAACACGGACCCCACTAGGTGCTCCAGAAGGGTAAACAGTTCTTGCTTCTAATTAGACACCCACCGTGTTGCTCATGTCAAATGTGATAAAACGTCATATTCGGTAAGAGGAAAGAACAAAACTACGGCAAAGGGTTCTGTCTCCATTTGGGAAACAGATATTCCGTAACGGTCAACAGTTGAATTTTTGAAGAGATAACTACAGCCTACACTGCATGAAAAATCAGCTTTTGTATTTCTTTTGTTTTGTACAAAAATGTAGACGAAATTTTGACTGACGAGGAAGTCCATCTTTTTACATATTTTGTGTAACAAAATGTCACCTTTCATATTTTGTAAGTTATAAAAGCTGAATAAAAGGTATATTTCTCCTATTTTTCTGATATACGAAGGATTTTTATCAGAAATGTGTCAAAATGTTTAACATGTTGTTTATTGCCTTCACATATTGCCTTACAACTAAATTAGATTAAATGATAAGAAAAATAGGTGTTTATCTCTAAGATAAATATAATTTTAAAGACATACTGAAGGAAATACAAAATGTAATAGACAGTGTTGAACATCATCGAAATATAATGTTTTAAGACTATGAACTGATATCAGTTAATATTTTATTTCTAAATTTATATACAATACCTATAATACTAATAATATTGCAAGAAAAAAAATTATTTAAGTAAATAATGAAAACAAAACAAGCGAAAAGAAACTAATCTGTCAGAAATAAAAACGGAAAAAGAACAAAAATAATAATAATTAATAAAAAAAAATAATGATTAATAATAATAAAAAATAATAATAAACAAAAAGAAAAAAAAATTAGTACAACAAATGTTAATACTTCATGAAATTCAAAACCTTAGTATTGATTTGCGCTAATTTTACAATTTTATAAATGAATCTTTGAATTAATTTATTTATGAAAGACTAAGAATGCTTTAATTAACAGTTCACTTGATTTGTTTTACTGTCTTATCGTCGCAAACAAGTGCGGAATCAATACGCTGATTTTCCGTTTATGTGTTTCGATATTATTAAAGTCACGTGATATCTTGGCGGAAAAGGTAGCGTCCTTTGAATGGTAAAGAGAATGTAAACAAAGAAGAAGGAGCGAAATATGCTACGATTTTGCATCTTTAAGTAAACATTAAACGGTAAATATATTTTATATGATATTACACTGTTCTACACTGAAAAATAATAGTAAATATATAAGTATATTATACTCGGGAAGATCTATATTGTTTAATAAAAAAAGAAAAGGGGGAGGCTGGTTTCACGGATTTCAACAGATTTGTTATTGAGTTGTTTACAAACAGAAAGAATAATACAAATGTTTATTTGTGTTTTATTATTATTTTGCCATAAATTTTAAAATATTAGTTCAATTGTTCGATTCTCTGAAAAACATGCGATATGAGAGCAAAGCGAGAGGTGTCGGACAAAATTACGTGCATCACTGGAACATATGACGGTCAGGAGTCTTAACATTTTATAAATTTTAATGTATTGTGGGAGGTACAATGTAAGCTCATGTACTGAACAGTATGATTATATTACTTTACTGAAACTAGCACTGGTATCTTTCATACAAACCACAGGTACTTGGGGTCATGACCCCCCTATTGGGCCCCACATTTTTTTCGTAATTTTTCAATTTTTTGTTTTTTAATATATTACTCTAGACGCGGCTGGATAGTATAGATTAGCTTATTTTCTGGCTTATTATAGTGATTGAACAGCAGAATAACATAAAAAAAACCCAAAAATTGAGAAATTACCAAAAAAAAAAACATTGGGGGCCCAGTAGGGTGTCCTAACCCCAAGTACCTGTGATCCAAACACCAAAAATTCTCTCAAACATTTGAAACCATACAATACATAAATAAGTAGCCACAATTACATGCATCATCGAGACCTGCATATGATTTAGCTAAAAAATGGTTTTATGTATAATTTTACTTACATGTAATATTTTGTGCATATTATATATTTATATTATTCTTTTTTTTTACATTTAGGTGAACACAGTGAAGTAGATGTACTGTCACAATGAGATAGTTGAGCAGAATTTATATAAAACAGAATTGGAGGAAAAGTTGAGTTCAAATAATTGGTAAGAAAATTTATTTTTAGCTGAGCAGTGCAGTGTGCAAATGATGAATTCTGACAAATTCATATAATGGTACTTTATGATAAAATATGTATCGTTATCATAAACGTTGAATATATATATACATTGTGAAAAGAGAATTTAATTTTAGTCTTGTTAAGCAGACCACTGACAAGCACTGACATTTATTTTCAAATTGAATAAGAAAGATATATGTACATACAAAGTTTATTGGTATCTCATAGTTTCTTAGTCTATAAGTAAATGAAAATGTACCACAGAAAACCTATATTAATAACTGGGATTTATTTTAATATTATATTTATCTTTTTTAGTTGAACACAGTAACAGACTGCTCCTAATGGAATTTGTTCATAGTTCATCCTTCCAGTCTTGAATTGGGCATGGATCATATGGATAATTGCACAGAATATTGGTATAACACTGAGAAAAGTTGGATATTTAAGGTACTTATCTATAATATTCTCATATTTTAAGGTATAATCTAAATGCATCTAACGGAATACAAGGTACTTATTAAATTTACATTCACTTTATTGAGATAAAATGCGTTGTTGCTTGAGCTAAACACTCTTTTATGATAAAAAGTGAAAGAAGGTCAAATAAAAACTGACAAAAAAGCTAAATAATCCCTCAGTGGTACAAGTTCAAAGTACACATATAAAAACTTTGTTTGTATTTAACAATAGTTGAAAAGGTTGTTGTTTTTGCTTGTTCTTTATTTTCCATATTAACATTTAATTGTAAATGATACAAACATTTAATTTTTGCAGGGTTAACTTTTATAGACCAATGTAGAACTGAAATACTGTACAAGTGGCATTCCTTGACATGGTCTTACAAAGTGGAATTTTACAGAAAATACAAGACATTGTATACAGCTTGTGGTAAGAAATTTAACTTAATTTGGATCATATTTTACATTCCATTTGAACTGACTTTTTAAACACTGTGAATATTATAGATAGTGGGTTTTTTTTTTTAAAATTAGTACAGTTTTTAAAGACAACTTGTAACTTATTGTAGTAAAACAACTTATAGTAAAATTTTGTAGTAAGTTAATTCTTGAAATATTTGGAAAGTTTAGTTATTTTTGTACTGCAATTTACTGTAACCCTTGGTATTAAATATTTCATTTTGTTTTCAGGGAGATGATGCCTGTTAAAGTGAAACTAGAGTGAAGAAGATGATGACCAACTTTCATTGAGATTTACAAAGTTTACTGTATATCATTGACATTAACTGGAAAATTTTGAAGATTTGCAAAGATATTATTAACATCATTGACATTAAAAACTTAAAACTATCTTAAGTGAAATGAAACCTCAAAGAACCCGTATTTTAGTTGGAGATAACACAAGAGTCAGATTTACATGTGTCAATTGTTAAATATATTGAATATTGTGTGCATCACCCACAATCAAAATAAGAAGATTACCATGTATTTGAGTGAAGGTCTCACACAACATCTTTGTGAAGATACCACATTCAACTGATTTTGTGTAAGAAGGCTGCACATTATGTTACACGTAGTGAGGCAACCACTTACAATATAGTGATTAATACATGGGAATCTGTTTTTCATAATTTTAAAACGTTTTTGAGAATGATGATGTACAATATCAAAGTTCAAACATTAATTATGCGAAATGTTTGGTTTAAAATTTAATGAATATCTGAGTTTATTAATATAAAAAATGTACTAATCATATGTTTGGCAACTGAATAAAGAAATGTGACACTATAAAAAACCTTAATGGGGAAATCTGATATAAAAACATTCATGATTTATATTCTTAATCAAGGTTTTTGTATATCAGAACATTGGAATTAAAGCATGTTTTGCATAAAAAATATATGAGTACATGCACATATATAAATAAAAATAAGTATGAACTTTAAATGTCCAAAAAATTATTAGGATTATTATGTTTCTATTACAAGAGCTGAAATAAATAATACTGACTTTGAACAACTAAAAAACTGTTTTTCGATGTTGCTTTTATGCATATTTTAAACCTGTGAAAAAAATAAATATTTTCAATTTGTTTTTTTTGTTCATTTATTCTGCAGTTTCTTTATGTTTGCTGATGTTTTTCCTACATTGATTTATGTATGTGTTACAGAGATGGATTTCTGAGAACT